>JAOXNN020202103.1:0-22593 GCA_028571205.2 Hydropsyche betteni | reverse complement strand
ATTCAAATACACTTTATCTAAAACGTCAGACAAAATATACTTTAACTAATAATACACTTTGACTGTAACATATACATACATCATCTATTCTTTTTGCTGCTGCCAGTGTTTCCATATGGTGTACGTGATTTTTGTCAGAAGGCAATTTGTCCAAAATGTCGCAACTGTCACACTGACAGGCAAATCTGTTACATTTACTTTTCATTGTTTTGTTATGAAAAAATTAAATATATCACATTGTTGTACTATATTCTTATTCAAAAATACTTCTTTTATTCATTGAACTCAATATTTATTGTAAGTTATGAATTTTTAGGCTGTAATTTGATGTTGAAGTTATGAAATATTTTCTGAAAAAATAAAAATATATATATATATTTTTCATCCTTGTTCACTCACTAAAAATAATTCAATAAAATAAAATGTTTTCATCCAAAGAAAAAGGTCAGGTCTGAAAGGGTTAAGGTAGTGTTGTTTTTTTTGTATGCGTTTTTTATTTTTTATGTGAGCATGTTGCGTTTTTGTTTTGATTATGTCTTGGGAGATAGTTGTCTTAAAAAGGCGATTTGAGGGGTAAAATATTTGGAGAGATGATCCTGTTTTGGGAAGATGATTGTGTTCAAGATTTTGGTCTTGAAAGATTATTGTCTTAGGCTAGGCGCACACTTGCGATTTGGTCACGCGCGATTTTTTGGTAGCAATGGATGGATTGATGGATTCACAATCTGATTCTGATGGATCCATCAATCCGCCATTATCACCAAACAATCGCACGCGACCAAATCGCAAGTGGGTCCGGGGCCTTTGAGAGGGTAAATTATTATAATCCTGTTTTGGGAACCTTGTCGTCTTCAAAAATTGCACTACCATTTTTATTATATAATATTACACATTTCATGTGTTTAAATTTTGACAGTTCTAAAATCTAAAATGATCATTATCAGATGCTTGTGGAATATTATATTACATTCGATACATAATATAATTTCTGAGGTATATTACGATAATAATAACATGGTATATCACGATAATTTTCGGTCTACAAATCCAATTAGATCCTAGTAATGGATTTATGTTTGGCGCTGATTTTCCGGGAATCTATTTCATCGTGTCAATTTGTTTTATTTCAACCATAATAACGTGTATCTGCATACTGAATTCAGTAATACCAGTATTTAAATAGTGCCAATTTGCTTCGCCACGTCGCCTTTATTCAATCAGTACGACTTCACGCTGAAAGACCACAAAGCGCCTTTGCGCGATCGCAAACACCAACATTCACCGTTCATGCAAAGCCTCCTTTCGCAGTTCGGTGATGTCGTATTCAATTAGTCTTATTTTCGGCATTGCGAAATTCAACTTCGAAAACGAAACGTTTTCCGAACAATCCGCCTCTTTGCGTAAACGATGCTTCATAATTTATTCTCGTCGCCGGAGCGATTGTCGCGCAATCGCCGATGTGCCATATTCCGGATTAGCGAAAATTCAAATTTTCTTCACAACACAATGACAAACTGTTATGTAAATAATACGCCCTGATTATGCAAACGTCGCGACCTCCAAACCATTACAATGCCCCGTCTAACGTGAAAACGATCGATTTCCCACAAGTGGCAAATTAAAAAATGCGAAATTTTCCAGGCGCAGGCACCACCCTAAAAGCCTTTTTGTATTCGTTACGTAAGTTATCGACCTTCGCGTATTTTCGGACGACCGACACCATTGAGACACCGCGTTTTCGAAACCGATCGGAAAATTCAACTGTTGCTTTGCTATGCAACTAGCGCCGGCCGTAGATCGATTCAATCGCAGGGACGCCCTTATGTAACGCGCTTAACCGCGTTGCGTAACCGCCCGGCTCTTCTTCAGCTGAAAACTGTGTCCATGCTTCTCGTGGAAAACTGCGCGTTCGCGATGGGTACCGGTGACCACGTGGCGTGGGCCGTTGTTGACCTGCGGTGAACTCGGTGCACAACGGTGGGTTTAAATTGATCGAATTTGCCTTTGGACGGTGTGGGTGCGTTCAACTTGTACGAATTTGTCTGATTGAATCGGTTGTGCATTTTATTGTTACAATTCAGAGTTTGTCTGGTGATTTTTCCTATGTTTTTTTTTTCATTTTTAATTGGATTTATGTATCTTTGATGTTGCTAGTGCGTTCAAAATGTACGAATTTGTCTAATTGAATCGGATGTACATCTTATAATTAAAGGTTATAGTTTTCCATTTTATTTGTCAATTTATTTTAAATTTTTGCTTTCTATTATTTTCAAATGTTAGTCGGTCTGTATTGAATTTTATGTTAAACAGTACTACGAGTTATGTAATACATTTGTCACAAAAAAAATCAATTTCATCGATGGGTTTGTTTGTTAAACACTACATGAAGTGTGACCTATAGTATTTTCATTTACTAAAGTGTATTCAAATCAGATAAATTATAAAAAAACAACAGCTATTCAAACGAATTTAAAAATAATATTTTTTGAATACCTAAATTTCTGTAATTAAAAATACTTTATAATTTTTGCAAAACCAAATGTATACGATCCGAATATTTCAGTATTGATGATTAATAAACGCTATGTTCTTGTATAATTAACCTCGGAATTTCGACATTGAAATTTCAATATCAAAATCGCATACAGTAACTTTCGAAATGGAAAACGTTCTGCATGTCACTGCAACCTAATTATTACAGTTTGATATAAATTTACTGAACTATCTTAGAATTTAATCCTCACAACTCGCATATTGAAATAACATCGATATAGGCAACTTAATTTCAGTTTCAGTCTAGTAATTACGAGATTTGAAAAATATCTCAAATTAATTCCGGTTGGTGCTACATCAACTTAAAATACAATTTGTCATTTCCGGCTTCTGACGCCCGTGACTTTCCCAATTCAATTTGTGATGCACTCCAACTTGACTCATATTTTAGTCCATACTCTGTTTTTTAAAAAATAATTAATATTAGATACAATTTAAAATAATAATAAACAATATATACATATACCTTTTAAAACAAACCGTCGCGCGTTTTTCGTGAATTTTTTGGGAAATTTCAATTCCAATCGATTGAATGGTGTCTCATTAATCGGGTTTTTATTGTTTCAAAGCAATGAAAATTTCAAAAGTTTCTGATGAGCATGTCGCTCAAAGTCATATTTCTGGAATGTCATCCCTATCGAAATCAAAAACGGATTCATGTTGAAAAATGTGAGTATGTAGTAAGATTCGACGAAAACAGTGGGGGTTTATGGAAAAAAAATAACTATTAATTCGTTCGATGTAATATATAAAAAAACTATATTTGTAACTATATACTTATTTTAAAAAAGATAACGCAGTTTTTTTAAAGTGAGTGAACGTGGATCTGAAGATTTGATAAAAACAAAAATATATTGGTACTGGCGTTTAAAACAATCGTTACATATTATAAAAATGTTAACACTGCGACTCATTTATACTTAATTTTTGTAGTCTTGAAATAAATTTGTTATCACTGTTATGTATGTATATGTAAATTTCACAGTCTAGCGTAACATTTAAAATTAGCAAATATTAAACGCGCGCGATAGAATTTTTATTCCCAGCTGTTTCGCTATTTTTTTTTTCAGAGCCCGGCTGTCCCGTTGTTTCGGAAGGTCAATGCCCAGTAAAAAAAGAGCCCAGTTTTAATAAGAATATCAATGTTGACGTTGTAACATTGCGTATATTTCCTCAAACAAATGTCCTTTGTTATATGCCAACTACAACCAAAAATCGAGATATATTTTAAATTTACCTTACAAATATTAAATAGGCCCGATGTTAATAACATCGGCTGTGGATTTTTTAAGTAACAGAAAACGATAAAATATGAAAACCCAATTGTGTGAACCCGAAATGTGTACCCGATTTGAATATTTAATTAATAAAATCAAAATAGTTCATTTGTTATTTGTTCGTGACATATAGACAAAGCCAGTAGTTAGTAGATAATTATTTTATCAGACATTAACTGTATACGCATAAAGACCATATTACTAATAAAAAATCGCGAGCGTCATTCGAATACACGAACACACAGTAATCTGTGATTATATATAGGGATGTGATTATAATAGGGATAGAATAATTATATTTTGAAGATTCCATCGAAATTCGAGCGATCGTCAAAAAAAATAATTCAATACAAAAAACTTTTATTGTAACTTAGGTAATAAAGGTTTTTGATTTCAAATTAGCACTTTTTCATTTCAAATTAACACTTTTTCAATTCAAATTAACACTTTTTCAATTCAAATTAAAACATTTTCATATAAAATTAATAATTTTTAATTTCGAACTAACAATTTTTCATTTCAAAGTAACACTTTTTCATTTCAAATTAACACTTTCAATTCAAATTTGAATTGAAAAAGTGTTAATTTGAATTGAAAGTGTTAATTTGAATTGAAAAAGTGTTAATTTGAATTGAAAAAGTGTTAATTTGAAATGAAAAAGTGCTAATTTGCCGATTACACGCCGATTTGCTCCGCTGTCTACTTTATTCGATCACATAAAAATTCGATAAACTACTCGGCATGTTCCCGAGGAGTTCCGCTCGGGTAGCTCGGAAGCTTGGTCACCGCACACGGCAGCGTGCGCACGCTTATCGCCATTCCGAGGGAGTCTCGTGTCTCGCCGCGCACATGGCCGTTACGTAAACAAACAATCGGCGAGCGTGCCGCAACGTGCGCATGCTCCGCGCCACCAAACATGTCCGTCAACGCGGTTGACGTTTCGTTGACCGCCTGCCATATGCCAGAAGCGCGCCCTTTCGACGCCGATGCCCCTTCGATGTTTGTTAGAAGGGCCTGCACGTCGATAGGATCTAAACGTTGGAGTGATCTTGTACGATGAAAGAATCTGCACGTCGAAAAGGTCTAAACGTCGGAGTAATCTTGTACGATAAAAGAATCTACATGTCGAAAATTTCTAAACGTTGGAGTGATCTTGTACGATGAAAGAATCTACACGTCGAAAGGGTCTAAATATTGGAGTGATCTTGTACGATGAAAGAATCTATGCGTCGAAAAGGTCTAAACGTTGGAATGATCTTGTACGATGAAAGAATCTACACGTCGAAAATGTGTAAACGTTGGAGCGATCTTGTACGATGAAAGAATCTACACGTCGAAAGGGTCTAAATATTGGAGTGATCTTGTACGATGAAAAATCTACGCGTCGAAAAGGTCTAAACGTTGGAATGATCTTGTACGACGAAAGAATCTACACGTCGAAAGGGCTTGTACATGGCCTAAATGTTAGAACGGCGATACCCCTTTGACGTTTAGGCCTTGGCCACGTTTGACGTTCGGGCCTTATACATCCTTTCGATGCGCTCGATTTTTCAATGTAGGGATCTTTTAACTCTTTGTGGCCCAGTGGTACCCAGTTGGAACCACCATTTCACAACGTTTTTGCCAGCGTTCCAGCGGTTCCATTGCGACACAAAAGGTTAACGAAATGGTAAAAAAATTCAACGAACGCTAAATGTCTCTTAAAATCGAAGTGGTGTCGAAATAGAACTGCTGAGATACTAGGAAAAAAACAATGAAGTATCGGTTCCGCCAAGGTATGCTGGGCCACAAAGGGTTAGTATATACCCTTTCCGATGCGCAGGGCCTTTCGATATGCAAGTTTTTTTGACGTGTGGGCCTTTTCGGCGTTTAGACCCTCTCTATGTATAGGACCTATAAACTTTTAGATCCTCTTGATGTACAGGGCCATTCGTCGTATAAAGTCCTTTCGAAGTGTAGACTTTTTCGATGGGCGAGGCCCTTTCGTGACTAGACCCTTTCTATGTGCAAGCCCTTCTAACGTTTAGGCTCACATGCAGGTCCTTTTGAAGTGTAGATTATTTTATCGTATAAGATTATTTAAACCTTCTCAACGCGTAAGGCTCTTTCAACATATAGACTTTTTCAACGTTTAGACTCTTTCGACGTGCACGCTCTTCTAACGTTTAGACCCTTTCAACATATGGGCCTTTTCGACATATAGATACTTTCATCGAATAAGGTCCTTTCGAAACGCAGACTTTCTCAATGTGTAAGGCTCTTTAGACGTGCAGACTTGGAAGAGTTTTTCAAGTTGACCGGTTCAGCTGCGAATTGAATGTATAATATGTAACTATTTCGGCACGGTAGTTAGTGTGTGGAGTTGAGTTTTATTAATGTTTTGTAGAAGTTTATTTAGTATTTGTGATGAACGGAGTTGAAGTATAACTTCCAACTTTTTTGTAGTGCGTGGAAGTAATTTGTTCGTATTTTGCGAATATATTCGCGCGTTTTGTATATGCGAATGTAGATGTTTTGCGTCGGCGGAAAGTTACATCACGCTCCAGTGTTTCTCCCCGTTACGCAATATTACGTTTTCCATTCCTCGAGCCGTACGCTCTCTTTACTAGCTGTTAATTCCAAACGTGACTGAGTCACGTTTATTTTTGAACTTAAATAATCTATTATTGTTCGCTCGTTTTCCGTTTGATTTTGGTTTATGTGCGTTCTTTTGTGTGAAATGTGTAAAACGTTTCTTAATATGAATTATGAAAAAGTTTGCGATTGCAAGTAGAGCGTGTAGATTTATTTTCTATGCGAACAATGTAGAAATATCCATCTAGAATCTAGATATATGACATAAACATGAAAAATCGCAATAACCGCAACATTTCATATCATTTGCGTATTTTGCGATAGCACAATATGTTTTTCTGAATGCTCTTTTGAAAATACATCATAATTTCTCAATCTACCTAACAACCTGTGAGCACTTTATCTGAAAATTTCCCGTTTATTTATTCACGTTAATCTGCGCTTTTCATATTTTCCCTTTGATCTTCCAACTAGAAAAAGAAACGTTTTCTCTCGTCAAACAAACATGACAATATCGAAAAACTATTTTCCATCACACAAAATTTTCCGTCCGTTTACTTTTCATCCCGACATTTGTGTATTTGTCGACACGAAATTTCGAAATAATTTCCAATGTAACCACCCCGATATATGCATAAATATAAACCGGTCCTCCTAATGAGATCGGACGTACTATAATACAACCAAACCACCGGACAAGGGTTCGAATCGAATCTGCCATTGTGGACCATTTGACATGGGCCGTTCGAGATAGTCCCTTCTCGATCCCTCGTCAATCCCCGGGGAAAGCCACCAATTATGAAAAAAAGTGTATATATACATATAATTTTTAATCCCAGAAAAATCCGATTGAACGATCCGAATATTGATGAAAGGGCTGTTGCGAAAATTTGATATATTATAACTTTCCCCGTACTGAGAGGGGAGTGACAAGAATCCCATGTTCATAATTTTCATTAAAATGGCTTAAAATATTCGTTATTTCAAGCGTATTTTTATTTTGAATGATGCGTTAATATAGTAAATTAAAGGGGTATTTTTTTTTTACCCCTCTTTGGGTTTTTGCTATATACAGCAAGGGTTCAAGTGGGCTTTTTCGATTTCGGCGATTGTTGGAAAACGCGCAGTTGCATCACGCCCGTGTTGTTTCATTATTAAATTCTTCAGAGTGCTTGTTCCATTATTACGATTATTTTTTGCGAAATGCTATTTATTGCGTATCTCGCTTTCATATGCGGTCCAGAGAGGCGGGAGAATTAAATAACAACACCACTGGAACGCTCTAATAACCTTCCGAAAATAAATTGTTTGCGCAATTCCACAGATTTATGACGCGATAAAACCGCTGAGAACTTGATCGTTTTTTCATTTCGAGTTTGATATGTTTGAATATAACTTTCCCACATTTTCCATGTACTGCACATTATTCATTGAACTGTTTTAAACGCTGTCTGCGTCTCGCGCAAAGTGCTCATTGTAGTTCGTCGAATCAGTGAATCAGAAACGATTCAAATTATTGCGTTAATTCTAAAACGAAACACAATCGTCCCAATGAATATACATATTCTCGCATGTAACACAATACGTAAAATTCTCGTATTTTTCCGGTTTCGGTATCGAAGTCATCGCTATAAAAAAATTAATCTTCGTATAATATGTACATCGCTTAAATACGTAAACAGACGTGCGGATTCGAACCGACGATGACTCCTTTTATATTCAAGGATACAAAAACGCAGGTGCGTTTTTTTAGCCACCAGATGTTTCCAAACACATCGTTCTCTCGCTGGCCATTTATTTCTTTCACTTCGACCAAGGTGACTTTGAATTATGCGAGCTATAAAAATTTTCAAGCGTTCGCAAAAACGGCGAAACAATGCACCGTGTCACTCATCAGTGGGGGGAGGGGACTTTTCGGCGCCAAAACGCCGATTTTCACGAAAGTCATTCTCGTCCTTGTCCACGACCACGTAAGTCGCCGAAAGGTCGAAAAACAAAGAGGCCTTTCTTCGCATACGAAGTCCGAATACAGATTCGGAACGGAGCTTTTCGATTCTTTCGCGACTTCGGGTCAGAGGTCTTCAACCGTCTGGGGCTCGAAACGATGCCCTCAGCTCCGGATGGCTCACCTTCACAAGTTCGACGACCCTGCAAGAACGTTAACCCATTGCGTGCCATCGAAGCGAATTTATTTGCCGGTGGACCATCTGCGAGGTTGCAGTCGTCTCTGGAGCTCGATAAGTGAGAACCGTGTCCATATTTAGCTTTATCGGCGATGTCCTTTCGCTAGAGGTCACTTCGATGGAGTTGCGAATTATTGGCGATAAAATTTATCTCGTAAAAATAGTTAATGCCATATTGGGGTGATTGAATACGTGATATAAGTAGTATTGTGAGTATTGATTAAAAATTGAAGCACGTATGATATTAATAAGCGAACTTATACATTTGCGAAATTGCCTGTAACATATTTAGCGAAGTCTTCATTAAAATATTAAATATTGATATCTTCATAAAAATATTGTGATGAATTTCCGATAATTTGAAAACTTAAACAGTCAAAAATATTGACGATGTTTACTGATCGCTTAGTACAATATAAATAAAGACAATTAATTTAATATAAATTGATCAGTGTTTTAAATAAAATTTATTTCAAAATTTTCGCTATGAATCTCTAGACATATTCATGTTTATTTCGCTTTGTACTTAATAAAAAAAAATCAACTACATTTAAATATTTATCGTAAAATTAACATTCAAACATCGTTCCTTTCGTATTGTTTATACACAAAACCGAACAATCACATTCATAATTATTTTTAGACGAAACAATGTCAACGTGTTGATTATAATTAATCTGCGAACAACCAACGCAAACATATTCGAACTTATATAACGCACTCGCGCCAAATTCACCATATTTTTTTGCATGAGAACCACACATGTAGGTCATTTGCGGGTCGTTGTACACAAAAATGAATTATATCGCTCAAAGGTGACTCCGTACGCTATAATTGTTCGCCGACAGCCAATGTCACCCCGTCGAATTATTTATCATTTATTTATTTAGTCGCCGAAAGCACTCTCGTTCGGGACGAATTTGCAAATTATACCAGTGGCAATTTATTTACGGGCGGTGGAGGTTTTCGCCTCGAGCCCCCTTGCAATTTTTTGATGAATTATTATAATTTTTCTATACCAGTCCAATTGTCTTAAAATTTGAATCACTTAACGTAGAAAAAAGCGTTGGACGATGTTGAGAATTTAGTATTAATCATTCGTTTAAATATTACTCTTAAACAACTCTCATTCGATGAATTTCATTGAATATTTTATTCATGGATTTTCCCGGACTTTTTTCCACTTTGATTCTGATATCATATCAATACGTCACGTCTTCATCCACCATCTATATTTTCAGTGGTGGAGTTATCTATAAGCGGTGGAGACTTGCATCAGATCCCTAACTTTTTTTTTTAATAATTTTTCGACGAAGCATTATAGTTTTTCTTTATCAGTCCAATAGATATGAAATTTGAACCACTTTTCTGAAGAAAAAATGCATTTGTTTGGACAAAAGCAAATCTTATTTTCTAAAATCGCTCATAAAACCAACCATCAATATTGAATAATAAATAATTGGCCTGTAGTGCTACTTTTGTCCAACTTAAATGATTTATGTTTATAGAGGAGGAATTTATGTTGAAACCCGGCCCTGTATAGATATTTATACACCCAAAACTCTTTATACACAGTTTCAGAATAACGCGACTCCAAAAAAAAATTTTTTTATACTATTTTATCAATTTGACATAGTATAAAGTTTAAAAAAATATGCATTATAATGCCTTAGCAAACCAGTATACAATTACAGCTATTAAATGGAAATTTGCGATGTTTTTTGATGATTTCACATAACGAAATTTTGCCTCATGACACATTTTAAAGTATATATAATTAGATAAAAGTTCGATCTAAATATACTAATGAAACCTATCTTCAATTTTTTTATATTACCATACATTTTTTTACTCTGGAACGCATCCGCGTAAAAAGAGACATGGGCGTATATGTAATGGGGTCCTCAAAATTTTTCGACATTTCGAGTCCCTATTGAAGTAAACCCGCCACTGACATTTCCCGATACGATCTCCTTTCGTTCCCATTTCTCAATCCGATTATGGGCACCCGTCGATTTTCCGGAACGCTATGTCGTTCTTTGTGCGAAATCCGAATTAGTTCAAATCGGAAAATCGGTCTTTATTGTTTACACACGCGAACAATGCGGCGCCTAATGCTTTATTTGTGGAGCACTTTACTTGCGCGTCTGCGTATTATAATGTTTGGAATTTCGTGATTGTATAAACATTTTGTCGACATTGTGTGCAGCGTTTAGGCTTTTCCGAAAGCCGTCGGATGTTTGCGTTTTTTTTTCTTTTCGAACTGTTCTTGAACCGAAACTGACGTTTTCGGATCGATTGCATAATGCGCGCGTCTGTCTGTGCAAAGACCGCGCCACTTGTTGCTTAACTTGTGGTTTCGACGGTTGTCTGAACGATTCGTGTAAATCAAAAGGTAATTCTATATGAAGCCGTAGGAATTTTTTTTTTCATAAAATCGCAAAAACTGTACATGATCGATTTATTTTGGATGAAAACGTTTTTCAATATGGCAAAACATATTAAAATTAAATTTTTTATATATTTTTTTAAAACTCGAAACGTTGAAATAGGTTTTAACAGCTTCACCATTGCAACGCGTTTTTGTAACTGTATTTTTCAATGCAATCAACTAAAAATGTATTGTTCTTTGATACATACTGACAAGTTTGTGTCAAAGTTTATTTCGATGCTGTTGGATTAGTTATTTATTTTTTTTAAATAAAAGCAAACATTACATCCTTTTACCCAAAAATAATATAGCGTTTACGAGATCTAAATTTTATATACATATTTATAATTATGAATATGAAATCGAAAATCTATAACTTTGCGCTGTCAAAACACTAAAACTAGTTTTTGCATGTGTTTTTTTTTTTTTTACATTTCGATTAATACTAGTTATTTGGGATATTCGATGATCTTCCGCTTTGGAATTTTTACATTTTCAAATCTGTTTTCGACTCGTCACAAATTCTTATCGCTGACGCGTTCCATTCTAAAACTTGCAGCTGCATTTTTCGACAGATACGACCAGAATCTATAATAGACCCGAATCCAATCGTTCACCGTCCACATTTATGCTTAGTCATTATACAATGCAGATTTTCAAGGATGTCGGTTTTTCTAAAATGCAACCCTGAACCATAGCTAGACGGCTTTCCGGTTTTGGTAAACTGCTTTTTTTTGTCGTTTTGGTCGACGGACCTACATCAACAAGTTGGCCTCTAGCGGTCGTTCCGCATTTGCATACACAACTTGATACGTCCACTGTTTGTATCGGGCATTATCATTATTATTTAAAAATTTCCACGTCGAAATGGGAGAATAGGTGGAAAATTTTGGAAATTCGCTTCGAAACCGCGCGTTCGGAATAGGATCGTATTGTGGCGTTTGCTGTGATTAAGGATATTACTTATGGAAAAAATGCGTGATCGTGTTTATTTTAATGCCTTTTAGATTTTATATACAGGTGCACAAAAGTTTAAGATAAGTTTTAAAGAGGTGATAGGTCATGTTATTCGAAAAATTTTGAACTAAATATATCTTAGTCCAAAGTATCATTTTTTTGACTTTTAAGAAATAATCCAGAAGCTCACACTTGCAAAATAATTCCCAAATGAAAGATAATATGTCAGACAAACCTTATTTTTTTTACTATTTATTTAGTCCTCAAATAGGAATACAAAAATCTATATCAGCAAAAAACTATTACAATAAATACATGATTAGTTATCAGAAAATTGCCGAAGTAAAGAGAAATTAGAGTTATTTGATATATTTTGTTTAAAAAAACGCAGTCCAAAGTTTTCAAAAATTTTTAAAAACATCTTTCTTTAACGTCCTTTCGATCGATATATCAATAATAAATAATAATATATCTATCCGATTCTTAAAACTAGGGTACAAAAACAAAACTGAACGACAAAATTTTTGAGCTCTCTACGTACATATCGCTAAAGACTGCCTACAAAATATAATGTAGCATAAAATAATAATAACTCAAATACTATAATACTTCGGACTAAGGTATGTATAGTTTAAAATATTTCAAATAACATGAATTACCAACTCCTTAAAACTTAGACTTTTGGACTAACCTGTACATGTTAAACTACATTCATGTAATCACTTCGTCCATGAACAAAGCTAAGAATCTTGTTTTGAAATTTATCAACATCTGGTGGTCTTCTGTCAAATATGACAGTTGACGTGTCTTACGACACACTTCGTAACCACCAGATTTCATAGACAAAGCAAGGTTCTTTGCTTCGTTCATGCACAAAGCGATTACGTAAACGTAGCTCGAGATATAATATATAAAAACTTATTTGTTAACATAATCGAATTATGTAACGCCTTGTGTCAATTTCTTTATGTCCGTTTGTATAGCGTGTGAAATGTACGCTCTTCAATCGAATATGTATTTTGTCACGAATTATGTAAATTTTATATAAATCCACACATTACACAGATTACGCGATCGTGTATTTTTAATATTGCGCATTTGCATACGGATTTGGGATACATAATGCTTATGCGATCTTATCGTTGGGTGTTCAATAACTGTTTGTATTTCTTATCGAGTTTTTTTTAAGTGCTTCCTTAATGTTGCTTGGGAAATATCGGAAAAAGTTTCGCAGTGCAGGATTTCGTTTAGGGAAATGTACCGTGAAAATTTAATTATTTTTTTCGCCGTAACTTTGAATTTCGAATTTTAGTCCATGATATTGAATATTAGCTACTTTATTATACACACAGAGATAACGAGGCATTAACGGCGATGTTTAATTTTTACACATTGCAAATATTGACTGTTTACACACGTACAAAGTCGTTTAATTTATGTTTTAATCTAGTTTCCACATTGAAAAGATTTAATTTTCTTTTGTGACGGCGGAAAAATGCACCGGCAACATTGCAAACGATTAACATATCCATTGCCGACAACCGAAACCCATACAACTACTCTAAATGCGAAAACAATGCTTTTATCCAGTTTCAGGGCGAAACAATAGGGTACTACGAATGACATGTCAAACAGAATACCTCTTTGTTTCAAATTCAACGTTTCGTCTTGCGTACAATTAATTTAATCAATTAAATTTTATACATTCTAATTGATGCATTTTAACATTTCGTATAATAATGTTTAATTTTTCGATTGTTATGTTTACCTAATTTATAGTCATTTTATATTATCATATTATTTATTTTTCACATTAAATCATTCTGATTACCCGTATATGAAACGTATGTGATTGAAACAGTCATAATTATGTGTTATATTTCATTGTGAATATTATAAACACATTAGAACAGTAAATATTTTGATGTAATTACTATATATATATATATACACATTGAACCCGAACATCAAGTTTTAATCAAACTTTCTAAATTCGAATTATATACGATACTTTCGTAAACGTCCAAATTTTCAATATGTGTTCAATGAAACTCGTGCGATATTTATTCGCCATTGTTGAATACCGTTTTGTTTCTAACTCAACGATTGTTGTATCCGAAAAAAATGAGGCCCCTCAAGCTTGCCATTATCTTAATTACACTATTGACTGTATTTGGGTCGTTAAACGCTTTCGTAGACTCGTGTAACATCCAAATATCTCAAATATTTCCGCGAAATATTAACAGTTTTCGATCGCAATCCTAATTTAGATTCTTCCACTGCTGCGCATTATTGGTTACGAGTCGTACTGCGCAATTGAAAAAAAACTTGATTAACTTTTCATCGAATATATGTTAGTGTTGTGTTTTTTTTACTCATTTGATAATTTCATGCTAACGCGGTATTCGTTATTAATTAATTATTTTATGGCGAAATTTAATGGAACATGTGTTTCGACTCGTAGGTGGCGTGGGACGTATGAATCATTTATTCAAAATAGGAAACTATCGAACAAAAATATGTACTTGAAATAATTTTTTTTATTATTGAAATCAAAATTGATCATTTTCTTATTTAATAATACATTTTCATAACATATAATCGATGGTTTGATCAAATAGAAGCGTTTTATATAAAAAATAATTTTGATATTGAATATGAAATTCTAATTTTTCTGAATACATTTCATAAACTCTTCTTTTTGAACGTTTTTCATATAATATAATTTTGATATTGGATATGAGATTTATTTCAATGTTTCATAATTTATTCATTATCGAGTATTTATTTCATAAAACAAATTCTTTTCGAGCGTCTCTTTTTAAAACTTACAAAATTTCATTAAGCTTAAGACCAGCTTAAAAAAAAATTTCGTGACCATTATATAAATCTATACTTTTACACCATCGCGGCCTACTTACTTAATTAGAAATTTAGCACGCTCCGAACTACATTCTCCGAAATAATAAAAAATTATCTCATCCTACACCGATTGTTTTTCAAGAAGATGCTATCTTCGAAAAAATTAATCGATGATGTGTCCGATAGAAAAAAATCGCAAATGAATTATTACGGCGAAGATTGCTTGACGGTGTCAAGTTCGACTGGTTCGTCACTGTTTCGTAACAGACGTTATTTGTAACGAAGACCTCTTTCTACAACTATCGTAACGAAATCGCAATATGTAGTCCATCTGGCTTCGCAGCAGTGTTTCAGCATTTTTTTTCAAACGAAAAAATCGACGTCGAAGTTATGAAAATGTAAATTCGATTATCTTGCGCTTTTCGCGTCACCGAAAGCGAAATTTTTATTGCACGCTGTAAATTTTCATACTGATCCATGTTTTATGGGTAGATAAAGAATAAGTCGTATGTTTCAGGAAAAAAATTACGATTCGTCGGTATTTAGATAGTGGTTCGATCGTATGGGTGAGTCACTGAGTTTCGAACAGTTCATATAATATGTATTATACTTCCGGATGTCGCTTCGACGAGGATTTAATAATACAAAGAGTTTGTAAATTTCGATCTAGTATTTTCGGAAAACGTATAAGCTGAAAATATAATGAAAATTTCATTATACTTTTGATAAAAAATTCAAAGATAGGTGACGTCTCCGAATTGGCCAATTGAATCATTAGATTCGGCGATAAAACACTTTTTTCCCAATTCTTTATCTATTTTTCGGTTTCTTCATAAATAATTTTTTATGCCTGTATAATACATCTATGACGTTTATCCGCTTCAACCTTGTATTTTCAACATTTTTCTAAATCGTTTTATTTTCCCATATGTGTGAGCAAACGCGAAAATAAAACGCCAACATTTACACCAACCTTAAAAACATCAACACGGAATCAACCGTCTACGAAACATGATATTATACATCTCAAGAATATATTTCGATGAATTTGCATATCAAAAATATATTTTTCGTATTATTTATTTACATTTATAACATTCTTTATCTATAATGCGATATAATGCACTAGATAACGCCGATTTGTCATCGTTTCGACGATTTTCAGTCACGAAAGATATATCATAATTCTTTTCATCCACGGTTCAAATTCATGAACTGTGCCGTTACGATAAACACGAAAGTGTATTTAACCACTTCGATAGATTAAATCGTGATCATTGCGTAAATTTATCCGCAAAAGAATTGCTTAATTCATATAATGTATTACGGCGACTGACCGAGCCTGTTTTATAATCATCTCGACTTGAGCAACGAACTTATATCAAGGTATATTAAATTCCACAACATTCGTTACTCGAAAAAAGTTTTCTATTAATAAATTATTTTCGGATCGATATCTGTCCTTTTCGAATATTTATCGGTACAATTATGCGTTTTAAGTATATATGTGGAAAATTGAAGAGTAAAATTTTGTTAATTTATTATATAAATAAATAATGACCTATATATTCTTTGATGTTTTTTTTTTTTTTTCAAAATTGACGTGTTGGCAAATTCAAATGTAGTAAATAATAAGTTGTATTGCGTAAGTTTGCTTTGCTTTTATGTATGTCAAAGATAATATGACATAGTAAACATGCAACAAAATCTTACATAAGGAAATAATCATATTTATTACCCTCCGTAATTGAATCGAACGATCATTCAAACGTATGAACTTGACGATAATACATTCCGAGAATCGAACCGATAAACGATCGTCACTTGATCGATATCAGAAAACATTCGGATTTTCACCCATCCGTTGACCAAGTTCAACGTTAACCTTCCCGTAATGAGCACACGATTTGCATGCCCGCGTTAATTGCATTAAACAATTCCATTAATGTACATGCGAAGGCTTCATCATTGCACAACCTGATCTAGTTAAGGGCCTTAGCCAACCGGCGATTGTGCAACGAAAGTTTGATCCTCGCAAAAGGACCGAGTGGAAACCGTTTACGAAAACGGCGCTTATATAATTTAATGTGTGATAATGTTGTCTTTTCAAAAGTGTGTCACGAATTTACGCGTGCAACGCAACGACACGAATACTCTCTGATTCTCCTATAAATCATATTTTATATAACTGTATTGCACATCGGAGATATAGAAATCGCACACATGTAACCGAGAACCATAACGTTTCGTATGCTGAAAGGCTTCTTGCGCGTTTTTTTTTTGTGTATGTATAAAAATTTGTTTGATGTTCGTATTTGATGCTGAGATATCGCTGTTGTTTTTCGATTTCAGTTCCGAAGAACCATCAATTGTTGGCAGTGAGGTGTCAAGTTCTCAACAGTCAAAGTAGATATTCGGAGGCGCTGAAGGATGCAGATGCTGTAATAGAACAGAAGCCAACTTGGAGCAAAGTAAGTTCTTCGGTTTATTTTTAATTCTTGACATTTTAAGCCCTGCTTATTACGTACAAGGCTCTAATCAATTCTTAACATTGATAATTATGTTGAGTTATACGACTGCAAAGTAGAAGCCAAAGATGGCTTATCGAGTGCTTAGTTTTTGATATTTTGTAACCCCAATGTTTTCAACATTTTTCATCTGTAGTCATTGAGTTTATTGAAAATGGATCAATTTTCAAAAGAACAACTTGAACGTTTTTGAACTCGAATTTGTTTCAAAATGAGGTACGATATCGTGATATATCGAACTTTTTGCGGGATCGATTGGACGATATGGACCTCGAAAAAATGAGGATAGTGTTAAACACCACACAGCAATCGAAATCATTGATTTTTTTAAACCAAAATTCTGTTGCTGACGACTTGATTTTTTTCTTTGGAGTTTTTTTAAAGTCCAAAGTCTATGCTGACAAACCACAAACACTCCCTGAACCGAAAACAAAAATTCAACACATTATTACTGAAATTGTGCCATCTAACTTCGAAAATTTGATCAAAAGAATTATGGTATGCCATTAAAACCGCGGCGGCTTTTAGCCATGTTCTTTAATTAACCTCGACATATCTACTTTATAAATCAATAAAAATTGCCCAATTAAATAATAATTTACGGTATTTTTTTTTTCAAAATTATATCCAACGTACCCGATACCCCACCTTATATATACCTCCAATTATCTATCTATAATATTTATATTATAAAACCAAATCTTCGATAAATTCAAAATATTGATCAAATTCATAACCGGCTTATAATCCAAATCACAATTTTCAAAATGCTCTAGCGGACTGCGAACGTGTTTGCTTATGACCCTCATCGCAAAGTTCATGACCCTTAAACTAGTCGAGTCTGACTCAACGCGAATTTGGCCGTCGAAATTATTTGCGGAGTTAGTCTACGCATACACCCAATTAATGTTTCATAAAAAAATTCACGTGCTTTTTTTTAGAGCAAAATTCAAAATCATATATCGATCTCTTCAAACGCACTGGAATGCTGAAAAATCGTCCGCTTCTAATAATACGCGCCGTTTTGCGAAACTGAAAACGAGTCTGTAAATTAATTAAGTGCGCGTATTGCCGGCGATTCGGGAAACGGAAACGAGCTGTAAAAACGACGTTTACACGAATCTTCGAATTTAGAAGTGAATTCAGGCCACTCGACTCCTTTTTGGCAAACACGCTCGAAACGCAAACCGGATGATATGCACGTTAAGACACTTGACAAATATGCAAATATACCGTTGTGTGTGTTGCTAGTCATCTATAATATAGATTCTATATTATTAGTCCATGTATATTTGACTCAGCCCAAAAATTTATATCAAAACAAATCGAATTCCAAAAAACCTAACCCAATTCAACTTAACGTGACCTAGTCTGATTCGATCCAACCCCCAAAGCTGTTTATTTATGACCGATTCAAATATATATATTGACTGAATACATCTGGACTGTGACGTATACAAAAACACCTAAAAAAGTCTATGAACCCATACAAAAGACAAGAGATAGGTTTCGGAACAATTGCGTGAATAAAGACTTTGAATCCATACTAAGTAAAGAGATTTGGTTCAGGAGAATCTGCATAGAAAGATTCTAAAATATATTTTTTAAATAAAAAATATACATTCTTATAAGGATCTGTTTAAAAATAATTCATTCATCCTCATTTTCGCTTCTATCTTCTAAATTCTTAGACAATTTTTTTCTTTTTCGCTTTCCGTAATCACTTGAAATAATTTATTCTTTTACATTTTGAGAAAAACATTGTTTAGTCATGGATAGTTTTTTATTCAAAAATTCAGTGATCAATGATTATTTTTTATTGACAAATTCAAAATATACCTATCAAAAAAACATTTTACTTAACCGCACAAAACGAGGATCACATAAATCGGGGGATGAATGTATTTACACTCCATTAAAATTTCTCATTATATTCGAATCGTAAATATTCGTTCTTCGCGCGAAGATCGATCGTTTGAAAGTCACGCGCGAAATTTAGCGTTCCGCGAAATTGACACATAAAAACGTACAATTGTTCACATACGCGGGTCTGAAGGACTTCGTTTTTCAGCAATGATTCATAGCCGCATAATTACAGAATCGCAACGAACAAAATCGATAGCTCAAAACAACGCGGCGTGAATAAATGAACGATTTTCGCTACATTAACTGCGCCTGACGTGCCGACACGATTTCCCCCATATTTCAATGCCAATGTTTTCGAATCGTTCCGTAATAATTTTTCAGCCATTTTTTTTTTTATTATTGGGCTCCGGTCGCATTAGTCCGACTTCCTTAACGAAAACGATAAAGTATAAAGTCGCGAGCAATATCGCCGAAATGCCGCCACTTCCATGGCCGTTACGTTCCCTCTCTTCCAGATCTACTTATTTAATCGTGTATTATATAAAATTAGTGTGCATTAAAAAAATAATTTGTGAATTTTGCACAAGCATCGAAATGTATGTATTCGAAAAAATATTGTGATCATTGAAAAAATATCTGCACCTTAAAACGAATAAAACGTGCATTAGAATGAAACGCTGCAAACGCGAACATGGCGATCATTATTCACAACATTTATAATAGGATCGAATTGTCAAAATGTGATTAAAATTTTAAGAAAACAAAATGTTAAAAGTTATATGGTCTGCGCAGGAAGACTACTCTGGCGACATTGCCATCTCTCGACCATTCCAATGCACAAACAATTTTTCCTATCGTTCATTTCATATTTTTTAACGCTCATTTTATAATACGCAATTTTTTTCATCACACACTACAAACAAAATAATTCTCCGTACGAGATTCTTAAATGCCCGTCGTATATTATTCTAATGTAAAATGAATTCGTTTTAAAACACAATCTATATTTTTTCAAATCACAGTTCAATCGCATCCCTTGATCGTTTTTGCCAAGCAAGTTGGAGCTAATACCTTACAACTAAAAAATCAACATTTGAATTGAGTTTTCTTTGGGGGTCGATCGTGAAAAAAAGTCGAACCGAAACACAACTTTCGCACGATCGGTTGTTTAATCAGATTATTACACGTCCCTTTTTGCTTAATTTATCCTTTATTATCTATGTAGGTTATTACTGTTGGAAAATGGTTGCTTTATCGCGTTTTCGTCCCATTAATAATTGAAGCCGGTAAAACAAATCGATAATGCGCTCTCGACCGTACCAAGTGTGAGCTTTTACATTGTCGCGTTATTCTCAAAGGCTCCGTTTTGTTGACTTTTATTTTATCGATATTTTATCTGGATTCGGATGATGAAGTCATCGCAGTCGATTCGGCGGATGTTACGTGAACGTTTGCCATACGTTAATTATCTTATCTTGTTCCTACGTAAGTGAAGTTATGAAATTAGTATATATGGATAAGTTGATTATTCATTCTGGACTAAATGAAAAAATCGTTATCTGGATTATATCACAAATAGAGTTACTAGTTGAAAAATTAGAAAAGATACACAAATTTATATTATATTATAAAATAAAAAATACATTCTCATTTTTATGATCAGCATTTAAACAATAATAATTTTTATATTAAATGATCAGTATTTATACCAAGTGATCAGTATCTTATTAAATTTTGATGAAGCATGCTTCATTAGGGCTTTGCTAAATATGTTACATGCAAAACGTTCAATTTCGCTCAATGTATTAATTCACTAATTAATATTATATATACTCGTGCTTTCATTTTTAATTAATGTTATGAATACTAGTTCTCGCACTTAATTTATCTATAATAATTTAAGTCAGATCAACTAGCATTACATACTGATTCAAAAAATATTTAAATTCTGATCAAATATTTTGCTCTAATAAAAAATTATTATTGCGAATCGTATCGACCAACGACAACCCTCCGTTTGACAGTCACGTGACAAAGTGACATTTCATATTACTAATTCGAACATTCAACGCTCGCATTATGTTTATGGTTGCAAAAACATTTTAAAATTATTAAAAAAAAAAACGAGTCCTCATTTCACACACCTAATACATTGACCCCAATCGCAACGCCCCATTTTAGTTTATCGCATCGTCAAACACGCGCGTATTCGAATCGTCATCCAATCTAGACAAACGCATACTTTTCGCAAAACACACACACAAACGGCGACATATCGTTTTCTGCGAAAAGCCGCGATAAGGTCGCTGCGCAAGATTCGGCGCGATCTCACCCCGCGCAATTAACTCCGCTGAAAACCGTAATGCGGCTCACGTGTGGGTTCATAACGGGTTATATAATAAAACGAGCGTTGTCGAAGAGTATCGAGTGTGTTGAAATTGCGTTTTGCCCGCAACTAACATTGCGCGGGTTGCGCAAGCGGCTCGCGCCCCCGATAGTTCGAAACGCGATTTTTTGCGTTTTGTGTTTTGGAAATGGCGTTGTTTTGGTTCGTTTTATTGTTTTTTGGTTTTAGTCTCGATGTAATAATAGCTGATTTATCTCTGTGGTGACGTTTGATATGAAAAATCAGGACTTTACTTAAGAGTCGTAGCGTTTTATGCGGGTAAAGGTGACGGTTAGCGTCGCAAGTTATTCGATTACTACCCGTAATTGACTTACGACGGAGTTAGGTTCCTGAACCTCGGTCGTGAGTCGAATCTGTATAATTTTTTTTTTTTCAGTAGTTTTACTTACTTTTATTAATACAATAATTAAATAATAAATAAGTAACATTTGGAAATCTTTCACTGTTTGGGTCCATCGTTTCAAATTTTTGTATTCCTTGATTAATCAAACCAAAAGCAGCAGCCATTTCTTTCAATGCGATTTTTTTTGACGGTCTACATTCCTCTGTATTTATTTCTCACATCCGCTTAAGATTTATCATTCAATTTTAAAAAATAATTAATTGAAAAAAAAATAAATGATTATTTCGATCGTAAGTGCGAACTGTCTTAAGTCGAGCACTACCCGTAGTTAAATTGCATTCACACATAGATATAAATCTATATTTTAACGTATCTAACGTCATTTTGAATTTTTTCACATAAAATAGAATCGTAATATAATAATTCAATTAATTCCATCTGATAAATATCAAAAAAATAAAAAAGCGGATGATTTTATTATTTGTTTTATTAATTCTCGATGAATAAATCATGGTTACGCACAAAGATTATTAGGTGTATCTATAGTCGATATAGTTCTAAAAAAAATAAAATATGGGGCTATATAAAAATCAATGGGGCACTTAAACACTT
>JAOXNN020202080.1:0-22599 GCA_028571205.2 Hydropsyche betteni | reverse complement strand
CTGTAATACGAAAAATTAAAAATTAAATAAAATAACTATAAATTTCGTAATGAATAATATGGTAATTATTGTAGCCACCCTACAATATATAATGCCAATTAAATCCCCCAAATAAACTGCACCAAGTAAAAGCTACATTCAATATTTGGGTTATGACATCTATGCATCACTTTCACCGCATGATATATGACCAATTTCTCACTGGAACCCCTCTTTTGTCTCAAACTCCGTTAGAGGCTGGAGGCTAGCCCTCATAATTCTTCCTTCTGTTGATTAAAGGTTTGTAGTAAGGCTGGATGGAGTGGTTAAATGTTGGGTTGAACTCCTAAAGTAATAATACATTTTATTTAAACCAACATGAATCGATCAGTCAACTTAGCCGATGATCTCGCCCGATTTCGAAAGCAATCCAACAATATTCCCGACACTCCCACTAATCAAAACACAGAAACGACAGATTCCAGAAGGTTCTCCGAACGAATCGGCAGCTTCAGCATATTGCCTCAGCCTGCCGATACTACCCATCAGAAGCTCAAGGTCTCCCTCGCTATTTCCAAGTTATAGCTGAGTCGGTTGTAGAGTGCTCAGACCACAGGGCCAGAGACCCTTCGAACTCAAAGGTTCAATACATCCAGAGTTGCAAGAGAAGATGACACTTAAACTCAGACTGACCCTCTCCGTCATAGCTACGTCACTTTAGGTAACGAATCTCCCACTCTCAACACTACTTCTTCGTTGATTGACTCTAGGCCAGCTTACACTCCGATGACCTCTCTCAGAGAATAGGCTTTGAAACGGGAGAACATAAGATTACGTTCGGAAAACCTCTAGTTAAAGTCAGAGTTGCACGAGCTGAAGAAATCACTGATTCTACACGATCCCCAGAAATGTGACGCCATCCTCTCTACAAATGCTGAGCTGCAGCGGAATGTTCAAAACATAAACAGGCAACTTCGGTAAGTTGAGAAGAGTAGCCACCTTCAGTCTCAGTAGACCATCCTCTACAAGGATATTATCCAGAAGCTCGAGGGCAGGATCGACATGTTGCTCACTTAAAATATAAACCTTCAGTGCTCGCTGTAAAATACGATATGTAGACTGAGATAATTATAGGGGGTGGAGGAGAGGCTAGAGATGGTTAGGAATGCTTATTTGAGTCTGGAGGCGGAGGTGAAGGATGATGATAAGTAGTGGGAGTCCCATAAGCATCTTTGGTTGAACGAAAGATAGTATTATAAGGAAATCATAAGGAAATTGGAGTTCTAGGTAAGATTACAGAGAAGTTGAGTGATGTTTTATGATTTTGGAGTTGTTGTTAAATGTAAGAGCTTAAGAGAATGGGATAATGTTTAAAAGCTCATAGAAAGAATAGATTAAGTAATGAGATGATATAAAAAATGTCTGACCAATCAGCTACTAAATAATAATCACCAATAATCTGTTTGAGGTAAATAAATAATAATAATTTGACTTTACACGAACATAGCCCTTCAATAACAATAAAATACCTCTGCTGATCTTAGTTGTTTATGCAGTTTACTTATATGAAGTTGGGTAATAAATATCTAGATTATTAATCCAAATGGTAAGTCAAAGGTTATTTAGGCCATGCACTCCTCCTTCAACGTTAACACTTACAAAAAGGCATGCGGATTGCCCATCCTACCTCTCCGCACCAAAACTAGCGGACCAGCACCCCTCACCAAAGACAAAGATATCATCGACGAAGCATTTGACTTCTACAGAATCAACGTTCTCTTCAAAAACTTCCCTATGCAGGGTCCCGGTGATGTTACTGTCGTCTATCTGCTCGTGCTGCTAGGACAGTGCTTCAAACTCACCGAAGCCCAGTAAATAATCACTAATAATCAGGGAACTCGAACAAGGAGCCCGCAAGAAGCTTTCGGAGGTGATGGCTGACAAAATACCCAGGCCAAGAGAGCAGGGCTACTTCATGAGTACTCTCCTCGAAGATGTGCCTACAGAATCTGAGCTTTACAGCTCATACTTGAAGCAACTGAAGGAGTAGACGATAGTAAGGTTCATGTAGAAGTTCTACTCGGAAGGAATGAGAATTGACGACTATAAGTTTTGGTATGGGCTATCGAAGAAGAAGTTTATGGGATACAACTTCAACTCCGGTTTCTGATAGAATGTGTGTTGATTATCGTTGAGTGTATTATGTTTAGTATTGAATAGTATTCGTCGAGGATTAAATATAAATATAAATATAAATTAAATCTATATTGAGCATCATCATCATACGAAACGCTTCAGAAAGCGTCGATTAGTGGGAGTGTTGGAACTGGAAACACTGTTGTGTTTGCTAATATTTGAAAATACACTGCGATTGGCATTCTGGTTCTATTTGCTAGAGGAGAAGTTCTTTTGGAGGGGTCTGTCCTACAGGTATATTCGACTCAGATCATTCTATTTCTGGATGCTGCTGACACTATCGCAGATAGATATATTCTTTTGCTGTATTTTGTCCTTCAGAGGGATTCTTCGCTTAGGCTGCTAAATGTACCACTGTTTTACCTTAAACTTTCGCTTTTTCTGGATAATCAAGACTATCTGGTCGAGATCAGTCTGCAACCTTTAACGTTACTGTCTGTGCTATGAATTTTTCGAGTATTTGAGGGTCTCTATTCTAAACTCTATCTATTATTTCTTCTTGAGAAGAGCAGCTAACAACTCAAAATCAATATCGTCTGAAGTAACCGAACCTCCTTCCTGTGCTTTCTATGGTGAGCCTTCGGATGAGTGCGTGAGGCACTTCTCGTACACACTACTGTTAAGATCTATTATTTGTGAGTGTTTCTGACTCAAAGTGACTGGAATGTGGCTTTTGTTAGACTGGGCAGATAGTAATTTAAACTTCTGAGAGCAAATCTTGGCGTGTGGGAAGAACTCGGTTGGTGGAAAGGACTCTTTACAATTTTAGCACAGCAGGTCGGTAGCTACGTTACGTTTGCTCTTAGAAACTTACAGAGATTTTCTGCTGTTTGATTATCTGCCAGATGGAGCAGCTGTTTTGTTGATGTGAGCTATAGGACTTTTGCAGCCCTCCTTCACAAGCGACCTGGTCTAGCTACGATGGCTGTTCATTCCCTGAGAGCGGTCTGTAAAGTTTGATTGTTGCTCATGTTTCAAACGGTCCATCTCTGAGTACTAAAGGACCTGCCCAAAGAAGGTTGGGCTTTGAGGTCGAACCTGCAAGTTCTGGTTCAAAATCAGCGATCGAACATAATTCTCAGCTTCAGCCTTTTCCCTCTAGAAATGCACACTTATCTCGTTTTGGGCGAGTTCAAGTTGACGTTGGAGGTTGGTTGCAGCCTCCGCCTATAACTACTGCCTAATCAGCTAAACCCTCTCTAAATAGCACTGCTAGAGTCGGTACTTCTCCTATTCGAATTCCTTAGCTTGCTCTTTTAGTAGGTTCTCGTAATACTCGTTCGAAGTTGAAGGTCGTGGCTTAGAGTAACTGTTTATCTGCAATGAGAATTCACTAGGGTATTGCTGAGTATTATTCAACGACCTGGCAGGGTCATTGTGCATCCGAGAGATTACATCTTTGAGTGTTTAGTTGATCGCCAGTAGGTTCTCTTCCCGTTTACGCGCCTAACTAAGCTACCCCTTGAGTTGCTCTATTTTATCGATCAGAGTCTGTCGATCCTACATGAACCCACTGAAGCAGGAAGACTCTGTGAATTCATTGGCAGGGGGAGGTGTACGCTGTTGAGAGTTTATAGTGATTGATCGGTGATTGATTGGAGTTTCGATCTGTTTGGCCTGCTGGGGTTGCTTCTTCATGGCTTTTAACTGATACATTGGGTTTAATTTATCTGAATATGCTCAGAAGGAATTCTAGCGGTAACGCACAGCATAGGCACCGTAGTGTCAATCCTAACAGGTCAGGGGAAGCTAACTTTAGTGCTGAGACCAGCGTCATGGTGCCCACCACTGATTCAGAAATGAAGCAATCCTTCACCGACTAAACCATAATTAGGAAACTGTCCGTTGCTGACGTTCAGAAACTCATGACACTCGACCTCAACCACAACGCAATTAGAGGAGATGTGGCATTCTGGGCTGTTCTGAAAGAGCTTCCAAATTTGAAATATTTGAAGTTGTAGCATAACCAGCTCCAACATGCCCAACTCAACTATCTGCCAGGCTGCATAACTTCAATCGACCTTGCCTTTAACAACCTGACTGAAATATCGCTCAATAGGTATCACACTGCACTCAAATCTCTATACTGCCAGCATAATAAACTTCTCAAAGCTTCCTTCCCTGTAAGCAACCCATCCCTCTAGGTGCTGGACCTCTCCCATAACAAACTCTCCCTACTAAATACTATTGAACTGACCAATTTAGTTCAGCTGGATGCCAGCAATAACGATTTAGTAGTTATAAACCTCAATCATGCTATTCGAAAGATCAAGCTGAACCACTGCTCACTAAAGAGTTTGGTTTTTATAAGTAAAATAAAATCCCTGGAGGAGATATCAGCAGTGGGAAATCAGTTGAGTGAGGTTCGGATGAATAACTTCACTCCCAAACCAGTCCTCTACTAACTAAATATTGCTGAAAACAACATAAAATATGTGGAAGGGGTGGAGATCTGCCCAAATATCCGTCATTTAAATCTCAAGAGAAATTAAATATATTCACTAAAGAATCTATACACGGAATTGAAGAAGTTAGCCTACCTGTAAACTCTGGATATTCTAGATAATGAGTTTTATCGGTGTTAGAGGAGGGAGGTTATTGAGCAAATAGAAGGACAGTTGCAGCGCGAACTCACTTATATGCATACATTCAATGGTAACACCCATATTAAGAGAAAACTAGATACGAGGAGAAGCGAAGATAAGAGGCAGCCACTTGCTACCAAGAAGTTGCCCTTCAACTAGCCAATATTTACGGATAGAGCGGTCGGCAACAGCAGTTGCAAATAGAAACCAATATAATAGTAGATAACTCCCAGCAAATAGGGATTTGCGAGCTAACATTGTTCGAACTACAAGTAGTCTCCTTACAAGTTGTGCTATGAATTGTTAGGGTCCAACAGATCATTCTCAAACAGTAAAGCCTCCCATAAGAAAGCCTCAAACTCTTTGAATGTGACTATTCCCTCCAAACCGCCCATTCCCAGAATAACCATAGAGGAGTTACTGCCAATAGACAACGCAGTCAATTTTACTTTGGGATAGAGGTAGATGCTGTCTCGTGCATCATAAAAACGATCTCAATAACTTAACTCAAAAACTTACTCCATAATTCCTCCTCACAGCGATCTCTATGATACTGCGCACCTGCAGAACATCAGTTTCGGAGTTAAACGGCCTCAGCCAATGTACTACGACTACAACAAATCCAAGCAGATCCTGGATGGCCTAGTAAATTGTAGCGTTATACCAGTGAGACCCATCCTCAAAGGGTAGAAATGCAAGGATATCTGTCTTAAACTGTAGGAAGGCCACTAGGTTGATAATCTCACCGAACTGTGCAATTTATTTGGAAAGAGACCAGACTTAGTAAGGAAGATGACTAACTTGGGCAAGATTGAGGATATTAGACATGGTTTTAAGGACCTTTATTTAGGTTTCATTAAACTCAAGCAATTTGACAGCAAAAAGTTGAAGCAACTGAGCTCTAACCGAATCACCCTTGTCTAGCTAATCTCTTAAGGAGGCCGAATAACCGTGCAGTTTATTCCTGAAAAGTCCTCTCATCACCATATTATTGTGTTATTCGGATCTAAATCTAGCATAATAGCTCAGGATGAAATCCCTCTAGAAAAGATCGATAAAATTACTGCAATCTACCTGCTCTAAACTAACTAACTGTAGCCAACTGCTTGATAATTTAATATAATCTACAGTCATCACATCTTGAACTTTCCCATAGGGGTTGCCATCCCCATTCCCATCTGTAGAGACTCGTATGCGCTCTCTTCAAGAGTACGCTTTATCTACCTGAATGCACTAGACACGTAGTGCTTGTTCTCCCCTTGAATGTGCAGGTACAACTTACGAGTGCCTACCGGTACCTTCTTACCTCCCTACATCTCCACTCCTCTCAGAGAAATACGTGTGTTGGTCAGCTGCTCTATGCTTTTGATGTATTGACTTGTTTTAACCTTTTGTTTAGCTATGGGTGGATAATCGTTAATCTCAAAGTCAAAACTGAAGAACTCGGTCTGGCCATCACCTCCTTTATTCTCTATCTGGCTGATAATCTTGGAGACCTGCTACACTCCGTCGTTAACTGTTCTGATGACCTTGTGTTGGCTGACTGCCTCTTTCATTTCGTTGACAGCTATTTATAGTAGCTTCTCAGTTGTCATAGGTACTCCATTTTTAATAGCTTAACTAACTGCCTTCATAGCCTCAGCAATAAGTTTGTTCTTGATTTCAGGGTCCTTAATAGCCTCCGCCACCCTCTCCTTTTCATTCCTACCTCTCCTATCTTCTTCCCGTTTCTTCTGTTTCTCAATATCCTCCTCATCGGAATCCGAAAAGCCTCCAAATCCTTCCGTTTTGATCTGCTTTTTAATCATATCCTTGAGAATTTTAGCTTGGTCTTCCTCCTACTAATCGAATTTGAATCCAGATCCCTGAATATTTCTATTACGGATCTTCCTCGCCTACCCCTTGTTCACCCTACTCAAATAACTCTGAGTTAACTTTTTCAGTTATTCAGGGGGTTATAATCCGGCTATCTCTAGGGCTTTCAGAAGATCGACAGAGTACTGCTATTCCTGAGGAGTTATGAAGGTTATTGCAGTGCCTTTGTTTCCCGCTCGGCCTGTTCTGCCAATTCGGTGAATGTAATCTTAAAGGTGGTTGGGACACTTGAAGTTAATCACCAGAACTATGCTCTTAATGTCTAGTCCTCTGGCACAGATGCTCGTAGCAATCATGATGTTCCTCATTCCCTTCTTAAAATCGTAAATAGTAAACTATCTATCGGTGTGGTCCATAGCTCCATGCAATACCAGTGAGTAATATCCGTATTGAACAAGCTCTTTGAAAAGGAGATCAGCCTCAGATTGCTTATCCACGAATATGAGGATACTTCCCTTATCATTCCAAACACCTAGAATTTCCAACAACCTGAGAAACTTAGTGGACTCCTCCCTCACCTCCACTATCTGTTAGATGTTCATACAGGCTTGCCCTCGACTACCCACAATAATCTCGACTGGGCGCCTGAGAATACGCTTGGCTAGATTCTCCACATTTTTGGGGAAGGTTGCTGAGAACATCACAGTCTGCCTATTTGGTCTTACGTTGTTCATTATCTTAGTTATTTGAGGCTAAAAGCCCAAATCAAACATTCTGTCCGCTTCGTCAATTACGATTATGGATATTCTGCGCAGGTTGGTAATTTTTCCGTTATTTAGAGTCAGGACATCGATCATTCTGCCAGGAGTACATATTATCATGTCTGCTCCCCTCCTTAAGTCTGATAGTTGGTTTTGAACTCCGGCTCCTCCATACACTGCCAATGTAGTTATCCCCATATGTTTGCAGAAGAATTTGGCTTCAGTGTATACCTGCCGAGCGAGCTATCGAGTTGGTAACATAATTAGAGCGATAGGACCTTCGCCTTCTTGAACTCTGGGTTGAGCCTATACATGGCGAATAACTGGTAGTAAATAAGCCAACGTCTTTCCTGACCCCGTTTCTGCGATTCCAATAACATCCCTTCCATTCATAATAAACGGGAAAGATTGAGCCTGAATAGGAAACGGCTTCTTGTACTCTCTCTTCTAGATGCACTGGAGTATTTTCTCACTAAACCCACATTGATACCAGTTGAACACAGGGTTGAGGATGTCTTTACCCCTCACTTTGATGTCTCCTGCTTCCTTGCGATACTTGTCAACCTGTTTAGGATCCAGATTCTTTATTTAATCAGCTTCCCTATAAAACTTGAAGCATACGTCGTTGTATATGTTTTTGTTGTGGTCCACCTGGTTCAGCTATTTTCTCTCCGCCATCTTTCGCTGTTTAGCGAAAAAGTCTAGATCCTACTCTTTGTCTAGCAGGAAGGCTTCAGCATCCTATCGGTGGTCATCGTCATCCATAAGCTGACCTTTGGTATCTACGTTGTTCTTGTAACCTTCTTTGTCCAGATTTTTGAAAGCATTAAGAAATTAATGCTTGTAGTTTTCTTCTTTGTCGCTTTCTTATTGATATGGGTCTTTGGTTACTGAGTCAGAATAATCTGTACATATAACATCCTCAAACGTCACCATATTCTAGAAACCCTTGCGTGGTAGATCCATCTGCCTCACCGCCGTGTTGTTGATCTACTTCATGTAACTTTATAGTGGGTCTTCCTCCTGTTCAATCTCCATACCTTCCGTCCTGGGACGAGTCTATGACTTATCAATACTTCTATCTTCCGATAGTTTAAGCTCCTGCTAATCTGACGCATTAGCATCCAACGCTAAATTCTTATCATCAGGCTCAGGTATGATTGCAGACACTGATTCAATTTATTGTTTTGGTTGAGAAGGCTGAAGTATCGTCGAATTCCCAGCCTTAGCCGCTGGTAAAACTGATTTTTACCATTTAGACTTTTTAGGAGCGACGTAACCCTCAGAATTAGATGTGGAAACTGTTGGTTGAGATGGGTTAAGAGGTTTCAAATCGGTTGTAGGTTTATTGAAAGCAGGCATAATGTTAGGCCGAACAGGCTCCTAATCAGATTCATCTTGCATGGCCATAAGCTTAGCAAGCACCTTTCTCTTCTGCTGTATTCGTATCTTTTCCTATTCAGTCAGTTCCTTCCTATCTCTAGACCGGGATCTACTTCTGCTTCTCTTCCGAGCAGGAGAGCCTCTGTCCTTCTTCTTCGCTTATCGCTATTTACTTCTCGAGTCTTTGCGCTTATGTGATTTGTCCTTCTTTGATTGTTACCTGTTTTTATCTTAAACAATGGGAGAACTAGGACTGTGGCTGAATTATGATTAATAGCGATACCTTCGACTGTCTCGGTCATGCCTGCGCTATTTCTTGCTTTTCTTCTCTTTCTTTTTCTTCCCCTCTGGAGATCGGCTTCGGCCCATAATACTCTTCAAGTCTATTATAAAATTCAAAGTTCATAGGGATATTTAATTAGGATAAATGCAAAGATTATTAAAATTCATTTGCCATGAAACAGAATAGAAGAAAGAGACTGAAACACAAACAGTGTAATCAGGTTGGCATAGGTTGGATGACCGCAGAAGTCGAGATAATTAAAACCTTAATGAATATTAGATCGTTAATTAAATGAAAACCGATGTTTAAAATTATGCCAGCTACTCATACTTACATTGAGGTAGAAATCGAAAAAATGGTTTGAATAAATTATTAGAAAACACTTAATTGGCTGGGTTTTTACGCCCTAGATACATCACTGCTACTTAAAAATCATGCTTTGTCTTGGATTACTAAAGATAATTTAAATTTAATTATTTTCTCATTAAATAATAGTTGATTAGTATTTTTTTATAAAGTCAATTACGCATGAAAAACATAAAAGAGTCTAGCTCTCTGAACTTTTACACCTCTGACTTCCAGATCTCGATAGTGCACCCCGCATAAGCACTTAAGATCAAGGCTTACTCGTAGTCAAGTTCTAAAATATACACGGGGTAATTGAGTGACAAAGCTCTACCCGAAAAGCTAGAGGTTGTGTTTGGAGACTGCTAAACTATTTTCGGTTGCATTGAGAAATACCTAGCCTAGGGAGGTAAGGCCGAGTTCTCAGATACTGGGATACTCAAATTCGCTTGTACAATTAAACTGGGTAACAAAGAAAAGGATAGACCCATCTTGCTGTAGCTCAAGGAGCAGGAGCTGAAAGAATTTTAAGTGACGAACCTCAAATTTATTAAATATGAGGAAAAATTCAAATAGCTTGAGCAGAAGATCGCTTAGCAGGATCGACTAATAAAATAGTTTTCGCTGCTTTTGGAGAAGAGTAAATTCTAGAAGCTCAAACTCATCGTGGATACTGCAACCCCCTACATCAGTCGGATAAATGTGGTTGGAAACGTTGTGAACGGAAACTACGATGGAACTGCCAACAAATATCCCCTCTTCTTCGTCAATTAGTTCAAATTTCGTGAGAGATTTGATGTGGAGCTTGTTGAGGCTCCTAAAGCCTCTATGATTGGGATAATGTCCACAGAACTTAAGTCAGGCTACAACAACCATACAAGTCTTGACTCGATGATGTTTGACTTCGCCTCCGGAAATCTGCACTTTATGGGCAAAGTAGTCCCCACTGGTAGTACAGTAGCCTCTGGAGATAAACTAACAATTAAGGTGAGCATTCCTGAATCCACAGTTGAATGGTTCCAAACCTTCCCAATTGAAAAGACGATAATAAAAGTTATGATTCCTCTGGCCTTAAAAGGAAAGCAGATGCAGCCAGTCATCCTATTCACAGGCACTGACAATCCGAGCCCAAAGATCAAATTGTTAGAGTGATAAGTCATCTATTTGGGAAAACCAAAGGAAATTATCATTAATTATAAAGGTCGTAGACTATGGAATGTTAAAGTTCAATAAATGTATGTCTCAGTGCTCAGTGTATTGGACTTTGAACCATTGAATATTTGTCAAACAAAATGTTAGTTAAATTCTGATGCAAAAGAATAGATAGTGCTAGCAGTAAAAGGTAGCAGTCAGATGGAGTGCTCGACTAAAAAACATTGGTGTTAATATTAAAAATGACACCATAAGCACTAATAAGAACAAAGGCACAATATGTGTTCTTCTCAATGTGCCTATGAGCACTAAAATCGGAAGAAGCAGATGGTCAATTTAAATCCTCAACATCTCGGCTTACCTTATGGGTTTAGGTGTATGCCTTCTGAAGGTAGCTCAGAATGGTTTTGGTTTCCACCAGAACAGGTACTTTGATGCTAACATGCATCACCATTATGTGCTTTGGAGTGATGGTTTGGTACACTATCACAATTCAGCACTAAACCTATCTTACAGAGAAGAAGCCAGATTCTCCGACAAGGATGTAGTTGAATTGGAGTTCATCAATTAGGAGGCGGAATGCAAATTGGTCGCCAAGATCAAATAAGGTGACAAATAGACATACTAGTTCAAGATCTAGAAACCAGGGTAAGGATAGAAATACTATGCTTGTGCATATATTTACACAGGACAGAGTGCCAAATTGGTTTCTTCTTGTATTTTACGATGAATTTATTTATATACTTAAGGTTGATAATAATAATTAATGCCACTTCAACAATAGACACCTGAGGCCCGGTGGTTTGCTAGGTTGTACCCGACTGTACGTAAAACAAAACCTCGAGGGAGACCACTGGGATTCTCAGGAAGGGGTCCATTCCCAGGTGCGCCACGTCATGTATGCCATGGCGACCGTTGAGCGGCACAAAAAAACACGGAAACACCTGGGTGCAACCCGAGCCACCTCCTCGATGAGGTAAAGACGTGTCCCCTTGCAACCGGCCTCTATATGAGTGCCAGGGAGGCGATCGCCGAAAAACAAGGGTCCCCTTCGGGGGTTCAAGAGACGTGGTGGAGCCTTCCCTATGGGGGGCTAATTGACGGCCTCGCAAACGGATTCCATATCCATATCCATAATAATAACATATTCTTGTAAATTATGTCAAATACAGACTATGCTGCTCGCCCATATTTTTCCAGAATTGGAGTAGCCCTCGAAGTTGACTTTGTCCTTCAAATGGAATGTTGTCTTTCCTTTACCGAAACTCCTCTTGGTGCAACCTCCTAAAGCTATTATCGTGTTTCCATCTATCGTAATCGAATCCTTTCCAATGGCTGTAATCACTCCCGATCCTCTGCTGTTTGTGCTGTTAGGTGGGTTGTTGCAGGTGAGGTCATTGCTCTCAGCACTATTTTGTCCCTTTCCCAACAGAAAACCTTGTCCAGGAGCCACTAAAACCTAATCTGGGGTAGCTATTGCCGCTCCTCCTGTAGCAACTGCTGTAACTTAGCTATTGGTTTATTCTTCCTACTCTTGTATCTGACCTTCATTTTAAGTTTAGCCCACTGACTGGTCCTCTGTTACAGTTGAAGCACTCTTTTATGTCGGTTTGTCTTAGGTTATGGTGTTTTCGATTCTTTCTTTTTCATTCTTCTAGTTACTTTGACTTTAAGTATCTATTCTAGAGGTCGAAATAGAGTTTTCTTCTGTTTTAGCTGTGTTAACTCCACCATTACTTAGGTTGCTAGTAGTTGAAGTTGATTCAACAGTATTCGATGGAACTTCATTTTTGTTCGGGGTTTCTTTCTTAATATCAGCTCCCTCCGATACATTCTTGACTACCTTACCTTTTCCATCGCCAATTACCACCACCTTGGGAACATCTGTTTTAATATTCTGAGTTTGTTTTAGGAGGTCCAAAATAATGACGTCAGTGTTAGGAATGGAGTTCGCTGGTAGGATAGGGCATAAGACGACTGTGTCTCCAGTGGTAGCCTTCAACAACCCCATCCCCCACTGCATATAGCCCTCAATGATCGAATTAGCCAAATTGTTGATAGCAGTTGATAGGTCTGGTTTTGGAGCGCTCAAGACATATTTCTGACTGCCTGTTGTTTTTCCATCTGCCGAACGATAGTTTACAACGATGGGAAAGTTCCCGAAAACATTATTCGGGATGGAGTATTCAAGCTAAGATCCGTTAGGTTTCATCCAAGAAGGTTGCCCGTTGAAGACATAAGTGTAAATTTGTTTGTTGTAAAACCCTATCCTTCCAGATTTCCTATCCACTCCTCCACAGGCAAAGTTGAGTGAATTTTTTCTGGACCTATTAAGTAGGATTCTATCGGACCTGCCTGAAGCGTAGACAGCCATGAGAATAGCGGTCAGGATAATTAAAAACCTCATGATTAATTAATGCTGTGGTTATTTGTGGTGGGTATTTAAATTGAGATATGTTGGCAATAGCATAGTTTGTTAACCATTTCTTCGATTGAAGCCTTCGACAATTTTAGTCAGCCTTATTAATTAACTGTTTGTAGTGGGGTTAGCCTACAGATAGAGATACTTCTCGCTTAGTTTTTTCGAGAAAAGGACATAGGTTAGTGTTTGGTAAAGGGTTCTCACCAAAATAAATTTCACAAATATGCCAGCACAACAAGCATTAAACACAATGCTTAAAATGCTTTCGAATTACAATCGACACCTTCGATTGACTGGCAACCTATTTCCATACATACAACTTGGGCTAGCTTATTGCTTGCCTTTTGACAATTGATTTTAGACTTCGAATGAGCTCTATTTCTCGACAACAATTGATACTCAAATTGATAACACTTTATGTACCTAGCTGTCTGGCATTCCTAACAATTAAGTCTCATTTAAGCGTCGATAAAATGGAAAAAAAAGCATTTTATTTGGCTACCTATTTAGGCACAAACAATATCTGGAGTATAAGACCGTCAAAATACGGACAGACAGACAGACTAGAAAAGAATAGAGGAGGCTTGGCAAACAAGCTGAACCAAATAAAAATGAATATTGAAGGAGGTAATTAAGCAATAAGTAAATGTTGGCTATGAATAAAATGGAGCAATCAGACACTCCAAAGCACATACCAATTAATTACTTAAATTAAAGTAACCATAAATTCTTTCTGATACCGATATAATTTAATTTTTAGATTGTTAGGCTTTTGGAAAAGTAATAATTAATTGTTGCAATGGCTTTCTTCAAAACAAAAGATCTAAAGATACATAGAATTAGATTAAATCAGATTGAATTAGAACTTTTATTATTATTCGCTATGTAGGCCATTCAAACCCTGGGGTTAAAAGAGGTAGGGTAGCTGCAGTGGCACAGTGGCTCTGTAACTGCCATCTCCACTCTCCAATCTACCTAAAAACATGATCTACTGGCTGTAGGCTTCTAAGACGGAAACATATCCCTCTGGTAGCTGAATATCCCCAACATCTAGCCAACCCAACTGGTGAAACCTTACAAACTTTTCAGACAACAGATAAATCCTATCAGCTAGCTCCTCCTCATTTAATTGTCCCGTGTGTATCTGCTGGCTTCGAGCCATGACAAACAGCTCTACCTATTTGACATTGATAAAGGCGAGACACTATCTACTTTCGAAGGGCATACTTAGCCAGTGTTATGTTGCACTATTTCAAGTGACATGAGGATGATAATATCGGGGAGTGCAGATAACACTATCAAAGTGTGGAATACCCTCGGAAGTTGTAAATACACAACAACGGACGTAGTCAGCAGTTGTGGAGTGACGAAATTATTGTTTTTGCCATAATCAGCAATATTTGGGTCCCCATTTGAGTTTTTGAGTGCTCATAGTGATGGACGATTGGTGATTTGGAATAATCAATTGATAGTAAAGTAGACAATCAAAGCACACTAAAGTGCGATAAGCGGCTTAGTTGTAGCTAAGATGGAGGACAGTACTGTTCTATTTACGGGAGGACATGATAAGATACTTAAATACTGGAGTTTAAAAGATTTTAGCCACCCTATCGCTCGTTTGGAGGTAAACTCGACTATTAAATCACTATGTTTGAACGATAAACAGAAGTGGTTGGCTGTTGGAACGACTTCTGGAGTGAGGGTATGGAGTTTTAAAAATGGATCTCAACTGGTAGAAGTGAAAACAAATATTGGTGGGCCAAACAAGAAATAAATTAGAAGTACCTGTGGTTGCGCATGTAGCAGTGTAAAGTGGAATTCGAGTGGAAACAGATTATTTGTTGGATGGCAGAACGGACAGACAAGTATCTATGAAGTTTCCAGTTTAAATTGATCTTTTATAGCGACGATTTGAATGTTGTCTAGAATAATGGGTATTTATAAAATGCTATCTAAACTATTTTGTACTTTTAACAAAAAATTATGGTTTCATCGTGGCAGCACAGAGATGCTCATTACCTTCAATTATTCTGAGACCATCTGAGTTGCTTTATTCATCACCAATCAGCATAATCTCAATCTGTTTATCAGTTGCCAAAATTAGTACATACTTAGTGATCTAACAATCTTCAAACAAACATCATCTGCACAGGCAACGTAGTTTTGTCGGCAGTATCGACCCTATTCCGAACCATTGTTGTTTCGTACTTTTGAAACAATAATATGTGGGAAGGCAGCATATGATGCAGGGAGCAGCCAACACTCCAGCCAAAATCAGGAAGGGAGATATGAACACAACAAATACTTTCCAGCAGCAGCCAGGGAAGGCGTTCCAGGTGCGAACAATCAGCGATGCTACACTCCAATATAGTGCGGTTAGAGCATCAATGAGGAGTCCTACCAAAAGTGCGAATATGGCTCCTAGGAGGGTAAAAGGCAGCATTAGACAGAGGAATACTTCGACACAATCTGGGTTAAGTTAGGGAAATACCGCATTTTTAGTCAGCTCCTCTGTAGCCTGTTCGTTTGGATGGAACCAAAGGTATGGGTTGAGGTGCAATTCCATCCATTCCAGTTAGGGTGTGACCTGAGTATGGATTTCCAATATACTGCATTATTTCAAATCAATTTATTTATCGGAGCCTTCCCACAGTTAAAAATAGTTTTTATATTCAGCATTCTGCTGTAAATCGTTACTTTACCAACTCATTTCCAATCAGTATTCAGAGCCAGATTTATACAGATATTATTATGATTTATCGGCTTAAGAGGTTCTTTTCGCAAGGCAACCTCCAACTCCTCCACAAACTCTGCACCGAATAACTCAACATAAAGCCAATTACGGTGTACTCTGGACAAATCGACATCCTCCGAGACCCTGTAGATTTCTATATTACGCTAAATGTACTCTAGTTGCCCACTCTAGCAAGGCATCTCCTCTGCTGCCAAGAGGATCGGATTATCATCGCTCTATCTGGGCACTGGGGCTCTCGAACGATTTCTACTCAACTCTCTCAAGAAGAACATGCAGAACAATCAAAAACTCTAAACTAGGATGATCTTTGATTATTCAAGGTCTATGCGCAATGAGGGAGGGTAGAGTGGGGTGGATATGGTTACCAGCCTGCAGAGCGAGCTTGATGAGTGGGGAAGGAAGCGATTGAGGGCTGGCTACCTTAAGTCTCGTAAAGTTGGAAGACTGATTAACTTTGAAAGTGTGACTGGAGTGTTAGGGTAGGTGGTAGGTGTGCATCACATGAAGTTGTATGTGTTTGATGATGATGTGATAGTGAGTGGAGCTAATCTTTCTCATTCCTACTTCACTTACCGGCAAGATAGATATCTTCACTTTAAAAGGTGCCCCTAACTCGCTAATTACGCCTACGATCTGATGGATCTGATGATCGATGGAGCCTACAGACTGGACGGCTAAACTCGTCGACTACATAAGGAAAAGCATGATGATTTAAGGAGGTACTTTAAGTTGTGGAAGTTTGCTAATAGAACTTAATAAACTATGGAGAACTCCTAAACTTACTGCGCAAAGTGGCAGAGCAAAGCTGGAACTCAACCTCCAACCTCATAGCCCAACCCCCAGTAACAGTCTGCGACTGCCAATACCTTAATTGAAGAGAAAAAACTAAAAAAGGAGAATCTTCGGTAGAGGTAAACACCTACTAAGCTAGACTTTCGAAATAGAAGTAGTAACTCAAGTTAGCGAGTGTCATTCACTCACTCACTGTTGAACTCAAAAGCAAACAGAATTAAATTGTGGAGCTCGGGTAAAAAGTTACGTTGTTTCCAGTGGTACATACTTTTACTATGAAGACTCAGTTAAATATGGTTGACGACCATACAGACCGCACTCTCTTAACCCAGATACTTAAAAACAATATTGAGGCAGGAAATCCAGTCAATATTTCCAGTGGCTATATGAACTTCCCTCAGTTTATCGTTGACATTCTGAAAGATAGCAAAGTTCCCATACCTGTGCTGACGTCGGCTCCTCAAGCAAACAGTTTCTTCGAAGCAGGTAAGATCAAGCGAAATATTCCATATTTTTATCGGTGTTATTAAGCAAGGTTACTAAAAACTGCTGGTAAGTCTATCCGTATGATGGAATATAACAGATGTAAACAATAATTAATTTAGGGTTATGGACCTTTCATACCAAAGGTATTTGGATAACCGAACCGAACGCAGATATGCTGACAATAGTGGGCAGCTCCAACTTTAACATGCGCTCTTACTAGCGTGACACCGAGTTTCAACTGTACATCCACTCATCCTGCCCAAATTTCAACCGAAGAGTACAGGACTAGTGGTAGAATTTGTATAAAGACTGTAAGTAGTAGACACTGGACTCAATACAAAACGATAAATAGATGAAGTTGGGGTGGGGAGTTCGGCTGTTTTCAGCCCTCTTAAAAAGATTTATGTGATATACCTTTATTATTGTTAATTCATAGGTGCGTTCGACCTTCATCATATAGATGTGTAATCATCCGAGCAAGGCTCAACATGTTCTCTGGGCTTCTGTCTTCAGCTTCCGCTAACCTTCTGCGGGAGGCTGTTCTGCTTGAGGCGGCTTCGACTCTTTCTCCTCTTACTCTTCTTATTCCATCAGATATTTAATGAAGTCTTTCGAGTGTATCTTAAATACTTCGTTTCGTCCAGCCTCGTACAAAAAATGGTTAACAAGCCCGTCTAGTTTATCCTCCTGCCAATTTAGCAAAAAACCCTCGCTAATGAGCTCTTTATCGTAGAGACCGTTGAGGGTAGTAGACACGTACTTTCGGTACTCTCCTTTGTTAAGCACTTCGAAAAGGAACTCCAAATTCATTATGGTCTGGAGCTCAGGGTTTTGAACGTTCAACTTTAGCATGAGACTGACGTAAAGATTGATGTAGAGCTTCTCTTGTATCTGTCTGTTAATGTTGATAGTGAAGATGGAGTGGAATATGAGGTAACCTAACCGGTCGTCGAGACCTTTTTCTAGTTTGAAACCCTTGAGCTTTTCAGTCATTTCAGCCGCAATAAGATCAGGGTCAGTTGTATTTTGAATTTACTTTGCGTAGGTCTCTCTGAGAGATTCGAGAAGTTCATTAAGCAATGGACCATCCAAAGGTAAATCTTCCTTGGTTAGCTTCTTAACCTTTCCTTTCTAATTTAAATTTACAGTTACCTTCTACTTGTCGTTTTTCTATTATTGAATCTAGACTGTTGGCTCCTTCCCCTTCTTATTAGCACCACTTGTATTGTCTTTTGGAGGGTTCTTCACTATGAACTGGGCCACTCTGTGAACATTATCAAGCTCACCAGCGAAACCGCAGGAGTCGCAAGACCCAACAACTCGTTGTTTGTGCACTCTAAGATGCATTTCAGGGTATGTGCATTCTGTATGAGAGAGAGAGTTACTGGGACAGCAGATATACTTGTGAATGAACTTGTCCAGTACTTTGAGCATATCGTCGTATGTAAACTCGCCATTGATGATTGTGCTGACGTCCTTCTCGTTATTCTCCTTGTAGCTGGTCTGGGAGGCCTTTTCAAATCCGAAGAACTTCAGAATGTCTTAATTATCGGCATTTCTATACATTCGGGATGAACATCAAGCGCCTTAGCGACGTCTACAAGGTTGGTGATGTTAGTTTTGATGCCATTGCCCTTACCTTCAATCTTGAGGATCATCTTGGGCATTTTATACCGATAACTGGAGTCCTGGATAGTGGAAGGGATGTTAATTTTGTTGTCAGCCATTAGTTTCTCAACTTTTTTATTATTACCTTTTCCCCACTCATTCCCCCATTTATACAACTCCCAGCAGTCTGATCTATGCTGACCTGGATTTATATTTACTGTATCCCAATTTGTTCGCTTCTTTTCTTGTCCTCGCACTTTTTATATTGTTTATATTCCATCAACTTATTATTAACTATTAATCTTTTCAGTATTTTTAGAATGTCCTCCCTGGAACAATTCGATCCTGTTTCATCTGGACTCAAATTTAATATATAAAATATTTAGGCCCCACAATCATGTCAATCTTAGAGGTAGATATCCTGGGTTGAGATTTTGGGCAGCTTTTAGGCCTCATCGATACCCTCGTAGATAGGGTATTACAACTCATCGGGGATTGACAACTACTACTTTTTGTGCTAGCCAAACAACCCTTTCAAAAAGTAGGATTAGTACCCTTAATCTTCATTCTGAGATTCTTCATGATCATTCTTCGCCACCTCCCCTTTCATCAGTCTTTTGAAGTATTTTCGTCGATCTCTTTCAGGTTTCTTGGTTTTGTGAATAAGCTTTTTCTTATTGTAGCTCTACGAACTCCCAGGGTGTTTCCTTGACATATGTCCACCTAACTGCCGTCCAGTCGGAAAGCTTTGGTCGCATAGTTTGCATTAAAAGCCTTTTCCGACCTTAACTTTCTTCTCTTTTTGTTGAATGAACTCATTAAGAGCAATACGGATTCTTCGCATTTCATCCAAGACCTTCATTAGTTGTCGTTTTTGTTAAGAACAGTTGAATCTGGAATAACGCTTGTAAGGCTCATACCTTTTGGGCGGCGAATGGTGCTCCTATTCCTACTCTGAGGAATTAAAATCAAGTTTACTGTGGAACAGGAGACAGTTTTATTTGATTTCCCCTATGAGTTCTCTCTCTTCTCGCTCAAGTTCATAGAAACACTGTTCGAACTCTGCCAAAGTTTTAGTTTAAATAGGAGAGTTTTGATGAATTTTGAAAACTGACTCAACAACTTGGGAGGGATGCTCCTCCTACTTCTGTTCCGATCCGGGTAGCTTATGGAAAGGTTCTTCCTCTACGAAATAACGAGGCTCAACGTAATTTTAGATCTCCATGTTATGCATCGAGAAGTCCTCCACAACAAAAGAAACCTGTTGGTAGCCAGCACTGCAATCGTCCTCAAGGTAGGGCTCCTCGAACTACTGTTTTTGCATCGAATTATTAATTAGTTTGGTAGCTAGCCTCTATGTTTGGGTAGGGTGGCTGAATATTAGCTGGGTGATTTAATTATTTACAAATACTCTCATTCAAAGACAATAAACTCGTTATCAACTGTAGCCACATCCAGGTGAGGGTAGACAGCGTGTGACTGGTGGGGGTTTGTCGACCACCCTCCACTCAAATTGAACCCTTTCAACTGGATCTGTTACCAGGTGCCTTTTTTCACCATAAACTGCCTAGCCACTTTCTTCCCAAAACTCTCCTCCCAGTAAAGTCTGGTATCCAAAATATGAACCTCTACATCATCTACCCTTAAATAACATCTCAATAGGGCAAACCAGGAGTTCTTCATATGCCTGAACTTATATTCATAGTGGGTAACTCCGTTATCATTGAGTTCGTCCTCGTAGAATATACCTTAATGATAGAATTTCATCTAGTTGTCCTGGCCCAGCTTGTGTAGGGGAATCACATCCTCCTTCGTTCTCTATATCCGAGCATTATGGCTGGCAACAGTGCCCTTGTAGGGAGTCACGAAGAATGAGTCAGAGACTTCCTCAAGTTCAGTGAGCTCAATATCGGAGGGTTTCTTCAGAGTCTTCCAGTGTTTCGCATGTTTGATTTACACCTTACCTGGAACGTACACTATATGGTTGATAGGTATATTGTCAGCCTTCTCAAGGGCGTATAGATGTACCTATCGTTGCTTAAAGTTTATGAGCTTGAGAGCCTCCTTCGCTGTGAAAGACAGCTCAAAGCCACATTCATGAGTAAGTGTTACTTTGTTCTTTGAGAATATAATAGTGGGTGTTTGGAAGAGTTAGAGCTCGTTACCCACTGCCTCGACCTCCTTAGAATTGGCGATACCGCTATCTTCGAAACGGAACTTCCAACAGAGTAGGGCAGCTTCAGTGACTTTTATGTTGGGTTGCATAGTTTTCAAATATTCTCAAAATATAAATCTCAATTATTTACTCTGTCAATTAATACCCGAGTAGGAGTTCTCCAGTGAACCTAATAATTTCTTCTTCTCCTCTTCCTACTTCTCAAAGTTGTATTTGCGAAGGTCTTCCTTCACTAAAAACATCAGACATGAGCCAATCAGCAGCAAAACAAGATATATTCCCATGCCAATTCGGGTTTTGGGTTTGCTCACCCCATCAAATAGGAATTCGATTGATATCCCCAGCACAAAACCAAAGAGTTGGCCTCCTCCGAATATACTTCCTCCTGAAGTAGCCTCTCCCACAGGGAAAGCCACTTCTGTGGAGAGTTCTGTCAGTGTTGCGATGTAAGGTATAAAGAAAAACCCAGCAAGAGAGGACATGATATAGAGGGGTATAGCGCTTTGAACCAGTTACATAAAAACTACGAATATTAGCAGACTAAGGATTCCTCCAAACGAGGTGATTATGCAGGTGAGTTTGTACTTCCTCGATTTCTGGAGGTAGATGCCGAAACAGACGCTCCCCATCACTCCAACTGTATTTGAAAAAAGAACCACCAACCCCACTTACTTGCTTTAGTATCCATAAGCGCCCATCTGATAGCTTGCAGTCACGAAGAACGCCGTTACAGTGCCCCAGACAAACATCATGCACAAAAATATTACCACATAGTTCTTGTTCCTTATAAGCTCTTTCAATGATTTCACATAGGACTCTTTTTTTACAGTGCTGGAGTAACTTAGTTAAGGAAAATGTACTTAGCAGGGGTCGGCGGTTTGGCCCTCAGAAACAGGAACATTAACAGATGTATTCCTCCAACGAAAATAGCTTCGAACACCACTAACTTAAATACATCGTCTTTATTTGAGTGTTAGTTTACAAACATTACAGGCACAAAAGCTCCGAAGGCATTTGAAGCCAGTAGTGCGAACATAACCAAACTATTGGCTATTGCAATCTTAATAGCTACAAGAGTACTTGACGGACTGGAAACCAGGTGTTAATGAACTTTGTTGGTGAGTTGAGTACCATAATGAACCCAAACGAACTAATGTAAGTTCCCACAAGAAATAGCCATACACTCTCGTTAATAAGCAGCTTTATGCAGTATCCAGCAATCATAAAAAAGTTAGCGATGCTCAGGCCTCGCTTCAAACCGATCTGGTCCACGATATAACTCGCAGGGAACATGATGAATAGGTGCATTACTGTGTAGGCGAGAGAATTGAGGTTGACTATCACATTAGAAACTCCATAGATGTTTTGAAAAGGTTTAGCGATGGCAATTAGAGTGGCAGGTGCGAAGCCGTTTACTAGGGCAGCCATAAAATACAGCACAAGACACACATAGCGGTAGCTATAAACTTGGAGATTTTAGGCTGGCTACTCCTCTTATTTGTTCATTTAAATTTAATCAAAAGTTTCTGATATTCGTAAGCTAACAGTTTGTCTTGTAGTTATTCCAGACAATATACTTAAAGTAATAATTTATAATCACGCCTGGCCTAGTGGGGTGTGTGTGCCTTGTCAAGTTGGTTTTTCCTAAATTAAGTTTTGGTTCGCCCCACCCCGACGCATCCATCTCCTTAGCTAAAGGATACTACTCGAGGCGGAGTTCCACTAACGTCACGAAGCGGGCCAGTTAGATCAGCGACGAAATTCCGAAAGGTAATTAAGTTTGAACTTTTGTCATTTAAGAAACGGATTTTTTTGTTTGTTTTATTGTTTGTTTTGATTATGGGTTTTTAAGTGTTCGCTG
>JAOXNN020202032.1:0-22648 GCA_028571205.2 Hydropsyche betteni | reverse complement strand
TTATAACCGTGCCCTTGCGAAATGTCTCCAGAATATAAGAGTCACGAGCGTCATCGACACAGATACACAGACAGACAGACGGACAGACAGATGGACGGACAGACAGACACACAGAAATCCGCTATCATATATTGGGGATATTTTTTGATGATGACGATGATGATGATGATGATGATGCCTCTACCTCTGGCTTCACCTATATGTCACAAACAAATAACAAATGAACTATTTTGATTTTATTAATTAAATATCAAATGTTCAAATCGGGTACACATTTCGAGTTCACACAATCGGTATTTCACATTTTATCGTATTCCGTTTCTTAACAAAACCACAACCGATGTTATTAACATAAGGCCTATATACTTGTTTCAAATAAGTTAATTTATCTATCTATATAAATAAAAATGGATTGTGGCAGGTATTTCGTAATCTCAAAAGCCGCTCGACCGATTTGTGTATTTATTTTTTTCTTTTGTTCGCTTTAACTAACAAAAGAGGTGGCTTATGAAGAAAAATAATAGGTAAGTTCCTAAAGAAAAGCTAAAAATGGCGAAAAATGAAAAATGAAGCCTGACAGTCGACTTGTGAAGAATGCAAACAATCAGAGGCATTTTGTTTTCAATGTGTTTTTGAAATAAAAAATAACTATATTAATTAATTTGACAACAATGCAACAATTTTAATGCATCGGTACATCGATGTGTGCAGAACGCGTGTTCACAACGGGAATCGGGAATCGGGAATCGGGAACCGGAACCGGGAACGAGAACGGGATTGGGAACCGGAACGGGAATCGGGAACCCGAGCAACTTCGGGAGCTACCGCTAGTTACTTTATAAAAAAAACAGGTATTGGGAAACTCAAGCCCACAGCACTCTTGAAAAGGATTATGTGTTTTCGATTTTTTTTCATTAATTCAATTTCTAATAATGATATATGCTGTTACTGTTATCAATTACGTAACTAAATATCAGCCAAAAAAATTATTATATGAATATTTTTTTAAAGTTATTGAAAATTAATAATAATCGATTTAATATTAATTTTTGGACGAATTTTCGTTCGGACGGTTTTGGACGAATTGTTGTTTGAACCAATTGTCGCTTGGATTAATTGTCGCGACACCGAGTTTTTGTGCACAATTCAATGTTTTGACTGATTGCATTTTGAATGATACATTTACTTATAAAAATAATAATCAGTTTATTATTATCACAAATATTATAAATATTTATGATTCTCGATGTCCTATTTTTTTTTTAATGGTCACCTTATAATGAAAGTATCATCAGTGAACGTTTATTTTCAAGGGATCTGTTCAGAAATAAAGATTCCCTTGAAACATTTTTACAATACTTCATACACTTGTACAACACTTCACACACTTGAACTAATAATACACTTTCATTGTAACACGCATTACAGTTAGACCAGTCGAAAACCCCATGTCAATCCATCATGACTTTTGGACTTCCATGAACTTTTTCTCTTTTTCTATCGCCTTCAATACTTCCTGTCAACACCAGCTTTTTCAGACTATTCCGGTCCTGTCTCACAACGTGTCCAAAAAACCGGGAACGAGACAAAAGCAGGTGGAAATCAGCCTTTCCTGATGCCAAGTTAACAATAAGCCTCAAATAAATTTATATTTTCTTATCGCGTGTTCGTGACACGCAATAACAAAGTTAAAATAATTCTCAAGGACTAAGTTCTAAAAATAATTCCTTGCGAAATAGTTCAAGGTCACAATCAAATCTGTCTTCTAAAAATATCACTTGTCACTTATCAATAAGAATTGATACGTTTATAATAAACGGTAAGTAAAATATTATTATTTAGTAATAAAATATTATTTTATAATTTCATGATGGATTTTTATATCCAACAGAATAATGCATAAACCAAACGAATTAAAAAAATAATAAAAATCAATTTTTTATCATTGACTGAGAATAAATGAACTTTCAGATTTTCAAAAATGTATGAATTGTCCAAATTTAAGTTTAGTTGTAAATTTTACTTCTTCCATCCAAATCATTTTTGTCGCATCAATTTGCTGAAAACATCAATACTTTTACACAAATATTTTTCAGAATCCGCATCGTTAATAATTTAATGTTTAAGCACATATTTCAGAATCGCAAAAAATATTTGCACACTAATTAACATAGCACAACGTCAGTGCGTATTATGTATAATACAATGCGAAAATCTGAAGAAAAAAACAATACATTTCAAATTTTCCTGGCTTACGTATTTGCGGCGACATTCAAAAGATTTCGCAACGAAAATAACAGTCGTCCCTGATGAAAAAATCCAGCGTAATAAGAATGACGGAATAGAAGCGGAACAAAAAACCGCAAAGACGAATTTTATTTGTAGAACAATAAAACGTCGCATGGAAGTTTCCCGCCGTTCGCGATCGAGGTCGAAACGCGGCTCGTTTTGCGGCCATTTCGATGGCGCAACGGATGCTTCGGATTCTTGTTCGCGATGCGGTATTTCGAATATGCGCCGAGGAACGTCGAAGTGTTTTGGGGTTGTTGACTGATTGATTTTGGAATTCTCGTTAGTTTAAAGAGAAAATGTTAAAAGTTTTCTTTCTATTTTTTTTTTTAATGTGATTTATCGGATAAATTGAAGTGATTCTGAACAAAATAGGTTGTATTGTAACAAAATAAGAGAATAAACGTAATATGCTTGGTGTCGTGTCATAGTTTGATAAGAATTCGAAACAAAAATTAAATTTGAATGATATGTCAGGAAAAAAAATTACTTGGAAAATTAAAGAAACAAAGTGTCTACTTACTTCATTTTAGTGGATATCATTTAACACGATACGTGAAAAATCGGTTAACAAGAAAAAATACTCCGGTCCGAAACATGTGTGTATGTACTATGAATTTTAATGTGAATTTTTTTTAATACGAAGAAATATTTCGATCCGTTCAGTTTTTTAAACGGATCGAAACATTTCCATTGTGAACATTATGAACATTATTTAGTAATAAATGCACATATATATGTGGATATTTGGTGACCAGATGTTTGCCCAAACGTCACTGAAACACATTGACAATAGCACACACGACACATTTTAGAACAACCAGAAGACTACACGATGGTTAAATAATCTGATTAGTGCTTTATAATTTATTTTAAGCATACTTTTTCGAAATTTTTCATGGATTGTGCTCTACGCTTGGTGTTGTAGGGTCGTGTGTGCTACTGTCGATGTGTGCCAGTATCGTTTATAGTATTCTCGTTTGAGTAATCGTTTGTAAACTAAAAAAAAATATATTACTGTACACAATTATAAGGCCAGGCGCACACTTGCGATTTAGTCGCGTGCGATAGAAAATGGAACACATTTTTTTGGGTTGAAATGCGCGCTTATGACATATGCAAGTGTGCTCCTGGCCGAATAGTTCCTTCCAAATATACATCAAAATAAACTTAACAAAAAAAAAGAAAATTGTTGATAACCGACCTTGACCATCACATTGGCAATCCTGTCGAGTTCAGATTGTTTGACGTTTCTCTTTATATACGCAGAATTTTGATGACTGCATCTTGAATTAGAGATTTTTCCAGTTTATTTTTGATTTCTATACAAAAATGTCTGGAAAAGCATGTCTCCATGCTGTGACCCGTTTGGATACCCAATTTGAGCCTTTGACTAAACTTATTCTGAATCCTCCATTGGTATGAACTTTTCCTAACCTCAAGTCTTGTTTATCAATATGTTTCTAGATGAACGGTTTAGTTTTGATGATTCTAACTGATATTTAAAGTTTAGAAGTAAGTTATATATCAGTAAATAGGTATCTTTGCTTTTTATCCGCCGAGATAATTTTTATTTAAATTCATCAATCTATTCCTTATCATTATGAAGCAAATATATGTGATAAGAAAAATGCATTAACTTTCAATTGTAAAAGACATTTTTCTGCAATTGTCCTTTCAAAGGCTATATATGACGTATAATTACGGTTCAGTTTTAGTGATTCTAATAACTGATCACTGAAGTTTAGAAATAGGTATCGTGATATCAGTAAATGGATACCTCTGTTTAACGCCAACTTGAGATAGTTTAAATTTAAGTTTGTGTTCCGTATTGCTATTATTTGAGTATGAATATGAAATAACTCAAAATGAATTTTTGTTATAATTTTAGGTAAACATTGGTAGAGCACTATCAAACGACTATGTAATAGGTCATATAAGTATTTCCAGGCAGCATTGTTACTTCAAGCAAACTGATAATGGCGCATGGGTTATTAATGATAAAAGCTCTACCGGGATTATAATAAACAATCTACCAATTCCGAAAAATATCGACTATCCGTTGAAAAGTAATGATATAATTCAATTAGATTTTAACAAAAGCTTTGTATATAATTTCATTGATGAAATTGAAATCTGTGATAATAAACCTGTATCTAGTTGTACTCATTCTGATATTATTAATTGGATACAAAACTCTGAATGTGAATCGAACCTTTTTCAAAATGAAGATCTTAGTAATGTAGCAAGTCAGTTGCAAAATTTCGAAGAAAAACGTGTAGCGGTTGTCAACCAAAAATCTTTTTTACAATCGAAGCATGTTGAAGATTTACGTCTGTTAGAAAATAATTATCAAGATCAAATTAAGCGCTTGAAAGGCGATTCGGAAGTTATCAAGCGACAAAAAGAAGAATTACTTTTGAAAGTGGAGCAAGATAAAGAAGAATTAGAATTAAAATTTAAAAATACAACGGATTCTTTAGAGGTATTCGTTTTTTTTATATTAATTATGTTAATTATAAATTAAGATACACGAATATTATTATTACAGAAAAAAATCCAAAAATACGAGTCGCAAGTTGAAGTATTAATGGAAGAAAATAGAACTCTCATCGAAAATTTCAATAACGAAAGAAAAGCTTATAAAAAACAGATTCAAGAAATCACGAACATATCCGAAAAAAAAGTTGAAGATTTAGAGAAAAAGCTCGACGATAAAGATTCACATTTCAATAAAGAAAAAGAAATTATGGAAAAGAAAATGATCGAAGATGCCAAAATTTTAAAAAACAACATGGAACTAGTATTTAATAAGAATTTTTTTTAAATTTGAATATATATATATATTTTTTTCATAACAATTGAACGGTTTGTTGAAAAAATTTGTAGATCTCTGAATACAAAAGTAAATGTATGGCCTTGGAAGCGGAAAAAAAGGAAACTGAAGAAAAATTAAATAAAATAGCAGAAATTGAGGTGAGTGTTATTTAATGTTATTTGTGTATAATACATTACGGTAAAATCCCGATGTAACTGACTAATGGGGGTGTTCGTTATATAAAAGTAGGTTTTTCGAATTCAGTTTTTTTATTTATTGATATCAAACAGCACAATATGAGACTTGTGAATTTTCTGTAAATGGATACACATTATGTAATTTTAAACAATGATCGGGTAATTTTGACGATTTAATACTTAGAAAAAAGTTTTATTGTACAGAAATGAATTTTTATCGAAAATAAATTTTATTTGTATTTGATTTTTTACTTTTGGATAAGATTGATTGGATGTTTTTAACACTTTCATATTTTATTGAATATTTTGTACGTTCTGCTGTACTTGAAATATTTATGAATGAATTTTTCAAGGAGTATAAATTCATATAGTAAAAATCGTAAGATTGTGTCCTATATTTTTTCAAAAGAATATTCAATTTCAAGGTTATATACTTTTCTCTTTTCTATTTCATTCCAATAAAAATTTTCGTAATACTAGACAGACTGAATTCTGAATTTAAACTTAAATTACAGATGAATATGGGAGACGGCAGATCTCGGAAAAGGAAACGCGACGAAAGCGAATCGAATTCGGCCAACTATGGCGATTTACTGGAATCAGAATTGGTTTGCACCATTTGTATGGAATATTTCATCAACGCAGTAACTTTAGGATGCACCCATACATTTTGCAAGCATTGCATAATGCAATGGAAGAAACAGTCGATAGAATGCCCTTTTTGCAGGTAACCTATGTTTGAAACAATCGAAATCTTCGTTCAATTTTTTACGTATCATACGAGCCGTTATATTTGGAAATGGCACAATTCTACCTTTCTTTGTTTCGAGATGTTGAAATAATGAACTTATTTTTCTTTTCCGAAGTTCCAGGCGTATCGAATTTAATAGTGTTATTGAAAATTTTGTATTAACACAGTGTTTTGTGTAACACAGACTGAAACAGTGTTTTTGACCTGCTAATTGATTTTTTATTGCTTGTGACTTTTGTTTATACGAAACTTGGAAAGTGTTATGTTATACAAGTTTTTCACTTCAAATTGAAAAGTTTTTAATTTGAATTAGAAAAGTGTTAATTTGAATTGAAAATGTGTCAATTTGAAGTGGAAAAGTGTCAATTTGATTTGAAAAAGTGTCAATTTGGACCAAAAAACCAGTATAATGGCTCTTTCATAAAATTCACTATATTCATTGTTATTGTTTTTATAGAGTTAGCATTACGTCGCAAACAGAATGCAGAGTTATTGATTCTGTTGTCGAAAAACTTGTTAAACGCCTCGACGAGGACTCGCGTAAAAGACGTCAAGATTTGATTGAAGAACGTAAACGTGAGTTGTTCAATTTGTACATTATTGATTTTCTCTATGAGCATTTACGAATTTTTTTATTTATTAATTTCGTACATTTGCTTAAAACTAAAAAAATTATGTTCACTTAAGTAATTATGTAACGGAATCGATATAAAATTTAAGTGATTTTTATATAATTTTCAGCTAAAGTAACACCTAAAAAGAAACACCGCTCGAAAAATCGACCTAGGTAAGTGAAATTTCTAACATATGTAATTATTTTCCATTAGTCGCCTTAATTTGATTTGAACATTGAAGCATTGCTTCAGCTTAATGTCGATTCGCCTAACGCGGTAAATCCTTTTTCATTTTTTTAGCACCTCGTCGCAGAATGTCCATGGTAATTATGAATGTGATGATTTTTTTGGAATCACTTACGGATTCGTTAGACGACTTTCCAGATTCTATTCTGACTCATCCTCCGATACGTCGTCAAACTCGGAATCAGACGGTAGCAGCAGTAGCAGCAGCGAATCAGAACATTCGACGTATTCCAGCTCGTCACAGGAATAGATTTATAAATAGGCATATTTTGATAAACAGGTTATTTGATTCGAAATGTTTTCATTATAATTATTGTATGTGTTTTTCATTAATGATTTTTATTTCTTGTAGAGTTGCTGCATCCAGAAATTTGAGACGAAACGCGTCCTGAAATTTTATTGTTGTTCTAGTTTTATTTATGGAATGAATCAAAATCGATATTTACACATTTTTTAGATTATTTTTTTCGATACAAATGCATGGAGATAAATTCTTTTACAATTTTTTTAAATATTATACGTTCAAAGTTTTGAAGGGTCAGGGCTTTTTTTACCCTGCAACGCGGCGGAACGTCGTTCCGGCACCTTTTTTCTCGAAATTTTAATAAATGTATGCAAAATTTTATTTTCTTCTTTATTTGAAAATTTTTGATTTTTTTCTTGGAAGCCATTGACTGTTAATTCCTTTTGAATATAGGGGTATCATAGGACCCATAAAATAATTAAATTAAAATGCTTGAAACAACGTGCGTTCCGGTGCCTTTTTTTTTTTTTTAAAAAAAGCACTGTGAAGGGTTATATACATGTCCATATATAATCTAAAAATTCATTAACTGGATGAAAATATAAATTTTCTTTGTTGATTGTTTTTAATATGTATATTTTTTATTATTTTATTTTATATGTTCAAAATTATTTTTGATCAAAATGAAAAATTCTTTTTTGTATTAAATAAATATAAATTTTTACAAATGTAAATAACTTTTTTTAATAAACAACCTTTTAGACAAATTGAAACCATTTAAGCTCAAATATATCACAAACTTCAGCTGAATTTTCAAATAATGATATTATATGTTAAAATAACATCTTTACATATTTGAAATAAAATAAGTAGTAAATTTAATTTGATTTTGATTTTCTAAACCAGCTTGAAAACCATCCAGCTGTACGAGGTGTATCTGGATTTTCTATTGTCGTAGATTCAACAATCAAATCGCTAAGAAGGATATTTCTTGTTTCAATTTTGATAGACTTCCGAACTGAAATAAACAAATTATGGTTTGATAAACTGTAAGAATAATAGTTTTCGATGTAATAAAATAAAAACATACTACAAAAAGGCTGTTCAGCAGATGTTATTACATAAAATGCTCCTCGAGCAGGCGACTCAATAGAACTTATTCCCAGCTCCGTACAAGTAACGTTACTGCATGGCATATTGAAAGTGTCATTCACTCTAAGTACAAATATTTACTTTTTAAAAGCTCATTTTGTTTATTTATCTGATATTTTAAAAATTTACCCTTTATATGATAGATTCCATTTACGACCTATCAAAGAACAGTTGTGTCTTTTTAAACTTTCGGTAAACAATAAGTACGCTCTTCCATGGTTGCACATTGCCCGCTTTAATTCTAAAAATTCATTTTTCATAAATTATTTTTTCTTAATAAATTGAATAATATTCGACTTACTTTCTTGCGTGATTGGGAAAAAACGATAAGGTAAATATTTAGATATGAAAGATCGCTTTTCTTCGATATGACATCCAGGTTGTTTCATTCCGCCGTTCGGATAAAAATCTTGATGACCTTAAAGTTATTTTATAAAACGAATCGGTGAATATATCCACAAAAATATTATTGAAAAGAAATTCTTCCACTAGGAATTAAAAAAGCGGCCACAAGAGGCTGTAGGGTTTGAAAAAGTCATAATTTGTTCATTTTCAATCTTTATTTACAGATTATGACTTTTCCAAAGCCTTCAGTCTTTCAATGGTCATCCTATATAAAAAACAGTTGCTTACCGCATGTATTTGGTACGCCCAATCCTAGTTTAGCTAATTTTCTACCATTCGTGTGTATGACATCAACAAAATCAGCATCGGACTTATCTAATAAATTGCTCAGGTCTGTTGTGATAAAACACGGTTGAGCTGGATCCAAACCTTATGTCAAAATGGAAATGAAATTCAAAACTCTTTCTTTTTTATTCATACACAATCATTTACATTTCATAAAAATCTTTAATACCAGTAATTCTTTTAACACGGCCTAATTTGTTAGATGCAAACGAACATATATGAGCTCCTAAACTATGACCGATGAAATGAAAATCTTTGAGCTTTGCACCCGTTGAATTCATTACTTGCTGTAAAAAACTATTCAAATTGTATTGTAGACTACATAATTTTCGTATCCCGATTTCAATGAAATATAATTTTACTTGGCAAGATCAGTTCCGACTGTGCGAGTGTTAGCTACAGCACGCCAATATTTCCATGTTTTTCCTCCACGACTCCAATCGACTGTTATCACATTAACATCATCCTGGAAAAAAATTGGGATACTTACATTTCGATGAATTATATGCAGAAGGCAAAAACATCTTTGTTACCAAACATATAGAAGATTAAATATAATAAAAAAGTTATTTACATAATCCAAATATGCATTAGTCATGTTAATTATCCATCCAGCTTTGCTATAACTCAAAAAACCATGAACGATGACAACGGTGGGTTTTTTCGGATCGAAAAACACCCACTCCAATCCAAATTGATCACCTGGTATAACTTGCATTCGGTCCCTTTGTTTTCTACTACTAAAGTAAAATTCCACGTTTATTTCAGAAGAATTTTGCGGTTTTAAATTCAGAATCCATCTTAGCTTTGACATTACATTTCCCAAGCCAAAACAGTCGACTGTCTCGGGTGTTTCTTGGGAACTATTCACTAATGAAGAAATCTATAAAATTTTATCATCAAACAATTCAATAATCTTTCAAAATATGTATCATTGATTAAGAAACATTAATTACATTATAAAAATATACTCTGTCATCAACTTTAGTTAGTGTTTTTCGTATTTCTTGATCTTCTGATTCTGTTGTTGGTTTATATGTTGAACTCGGCCAATTTTCAGAAAAGATTTCTAGATCTTCCGGATTAATATAATCATCCACTAAAATAATTTATTAGCTATTTCATTACATGATTTTTTTAATTAATTAATGTAAATTATGGATAAATGTAAAACTTACTCTCAAACTGACAGGAAACTAATGGAATTAATATGAAAAATGATGTTATAATTATTTGATAAGTATTCATTTTGGATCAGCAGCTTATTATTTGTTAAATTTTTCGTAGCCTATAAAAATATCACGTATTTTATTTTCTTTTTATTATAAACCAATAATCGACGTTTTTTATTAATTCATAACATTCATAATGATAAAATTAAAAAAAGCAACTACTATTATAAAAGAATTCTACTTAGTTTTTTACTGATTCTTGTTTTAAACAATTCTTAATATGAGTTTCATAATGCTCGATTGAAGCTATGTATTACCTCAAGTGTAAATAAAACAAAACTAATCTCATATTCTTAGTTTCAACATGAAATATAAATGAAAAATCAGTTAAAACGGAAATCATTCCGCATGATAATGATTGACTAATGAGGCGTTTTAGATTATTTGCTGAGTTATGGAACGACTACCGTTATCGTGTGAGTTTATTTTAATTGCCACTGCATGTAAATTAGAGATAGCCATTTTGTATTTAAAAAATATTTTCAATGAAGATAGTAAGATAAGAACTTTTAATCTTATTTATGATTACATGTCAAAATCTATGATTTTAATGAACTAATTTATATATAGCATAATTAGTATTAGTATTATTATGATTTATTGAAACTTAACGATTTAGAATTCAAAAATTTTATATGGACTTTTTCAAGAAAATTATTTTTTTCTAAATAAATTTCATATTATATTTTCTACAATGGTTTTTTAAGTACTTTATACATCTATTTTAATTAAAATCTATCTATTTGAACTAAATACCAACAAAATAAATATAAAACAATACACCGCACATTTTCTTGACTGTATCTACAAAGAACAACTGCAACTAGTTCATTTCAACCAGATAAATCATTTGCAATTTACAAAACATTACGAATGCTAATTCTTGGGGTTTTTCATATATTGTCAACCTTTCAGTTTCTAAATTAAATCAATAAAGTTAAGCAACAAATGGGGTGGTCAGTAAATGAATGGTTAGAGAGTATTATTTTTGTTTTTAATTTAGGATATCTCTCTTTTATTACTATAGATCAATAATTAAGTTTTATTTAACGATCGGGTTTTCACTGGTTATTAAAACTTGTTAGCGACATGTGGACCGGTCAGTGTATGTATGGATGTGATTGCCATTAATCTGATTGTGAGACGAAAGTTACGAAAGTAAAAATCCGAATGTCCAATGTAGGATATCGAAAAGAATTTGTTGATGAAAAATATCGCTGATGATGAAAAATCTCTAAACATCTTACGTTATTAGAAAAGATTTACTCTGTATGACCTATTTATATGGGCTACGTTTTCATAAAATATCCACTGTATTTACACAATTGAAAAAAACTAACCTAACCTAACCACGTTATACGCTGCTTAACCTGCTGTTGGTGATGACAAAACGCTCTCGCTGAGTTTCTTTGTGTGAAAGATATAAACATAAGAATTCGATTATTATCCTTAAATTATTTTTTTTCATTACAATTTCAGCAAACATGGTAGATTCCATATTTTCGTGCTTTTATTCTTGTAAAATGTTGTACGATGCATTCATCAGTAATAATAATAGCGATCATTATGTTGCGGAAAAATTAACACATTCTTCTGCTGATTTAAAAAAAAACTATTTTAAATATTATACTGAAAACAAGTTTGCTTTTGGGTGCAATTTAACTGTGTATAAGAAAAATATATAGATTGTGCCTTAAAACGAATTGTGCATTAGAAAAATATATGATGTGCATTAAAAAATCTCGTATTGAACATTATTTTATTCATAGTGTGCAATAAAAAAATTGATCAGTATAAAGTGAGCATTAAAACTATGAAATGTGCAATAGAATGAATAGTTTGTGCATTAAAATGACAGATAGGTTGCAACGTCGTCGGAGTAAAGTCAATCTCTTTAGGCAACACAATACAACTGTCAACTAAATTTTAACAATTTGGTCCATTTTTAATCCATGTTGGATTTTGTTTGAATCCAGTTTGTTACGAATCGACCATATTATGAAAGTTGCTGGTATTTCGTCCAGTTCATATTTGTGACATTGCCGTAGTTTTTTTATATTCATTCACGTTTATTCGTTTTAATATACAGATACTTTTTTAAATGCACACGTTTCAATGTTGATGCAAAATGCACACGTTATTTTTTCAATGCACACTTATTTTATTTAATGCTCAGGTTTAATGCACATTTAATTAATTCAATGCTCGTTTAAATTGTTCCCCATGCTTTTTATTGCAAACAATGGGATTGTATTATGCATTCCAAGAAAAAGAGCCGTTTCATTTTCATTGATTGTTTTACAGATAAAATTAATCCAAGAATTAAAAAATAAAATCTGACTAAATTTTTTTGTCTATAAAATTTAAAAAATCAATCAAAAATAGATTATTCAGTTTCAAAAGACTATTTTTAGAACAAAATCGCATCTATCTACTGAGGGTACTATATATCGCTTAAATTTGTTGATCTTTTGACGAGTCTACGCTAATTACACATAATAAAATTTTCAAATGTGAATTTGAAGTTGTACTATGTATTTATATAAAAAAAACTGAAAATTGTTTTTGTTTTCTGATTTCTATATGGGGTAATTGACATTTTCATTGTAACTTATTAGTCACGTTTTTTCAAATAAAAAACCCAGCCATGTACACGACATTTCTGTTTGCATTGCGATAAAATTCTAAAGAATATTGGAATTTCTCGAATTCTAAATTAAAAAATTTTTTGTAAATATTAACCTTTCTTTACTGAAGATACTAGAATACAATATAAGTCTTACAGTCAGCAGTTTCGGGGTCTAAATAAATTTTTTGATGAAACAAAAAAATCAGTGCTGTATAAATTTAAAACTTCACTAAAAAATAGCAAATGTATAGTATCGATTTACTATTAGTATGACCCTAAATAAATAAAAAAAACTATCAATTATTTACGTATTTAAATTACGTGTTTATTATATTTGATACGTTGTACTTTGATTTTTAATTATGTTGCTGACTACATTATAAATATATTATATATGTAATATATCTAAATGTAATGTTAGAATATTGTGTCATCATCATTGTCGACCCGTTTTGTGCCTACTGCAGGACAAGGTCACACCATCAAATATTGGGGGTATAGGTATACCTTATCCGAGAGCCAACCTCGTATCGATTGAATATTGTGTAAAAATGCAAATTACGTTTTTTTTTAAACTTGAATATCTTATTTGCACTTTGTTCGATTATTCATATTTTTTGCAATAATGAATTGTTCAGAAACTTATTTTCGTTTTAACTTATACATGCATAAACATTATGCATTTGAAATACATAAACGCTTTTTTGAGAGCTTATTTTTCATTTTTGAAATCGTTATGAAATATATAATATCTATAGCTAAATATCAATCGTATTTCTAATACATAAATATATACGAATCATTTGCAATTTTATGTATCATTATAAATATTAATTTATAATAAAATATGTTGATGTGCAAATATACATAATATATCCTAACGTCGAACAAAATGTCGTTTACAAATTCGCATTTTATGACATAAAATTTTAGAATTGAAATTTCAAAATGAAATATAATAATATTTATGTCCTTCTAATGATAATGAAATCATTTTTTATTTTATTTTTGTAAATTCTGCCGGTTTTTTTATCCCCCCGCAAATCGTTCCGCTTGAGAAGATTGACATAACCGGCGTTTGCTCAAAAACGAGTATTGCCGTTTGGCTAAAATTACACTTTCCCCACCAGTTTTATGACAGTGCAATAATGTTGCCGTAAAACGACGATTGCACTTTTGTGCTACTTTATCACTACTTTGATAATTATGAATAATTCGTGTATGAAACCGAAAAGGACTTAATAAACGAGTTACATTCGAAAATTTAAACGGGTTTTTGAATTTCCGCTAAGAAAAGTCGTACTTAAAAGTGAAAATATTTGAAATTTGAGTATTTTAAAAATTGATAAAATGCGCTTATACTGAATAACTGCTTGCTTTTTTACTTGATAGTAAAATGGTCAATATGCGATTTTTGGAGAATGGATAATAATTTCTGCTTTTAGGTAGAGAAGAAATGGATAGTAATGCAATAAACAAATGTAATTTCAAATTACATTGCTAGAGAAAATAGGTTTTTTTTCAAATTGAAAATACGCGGATACGCGTGGTTACAAAAATGCACCGCGATGAAGTGGTTAATATTTACACTCAAGAGTCAATATTCAATCGCAAATCTCAGAAATTTTATTTCAACTTCTAATCAGCAAATATGTAATCTAAAAAAAAACTCACGAAACCAATTCTGACATAATAAAATCATCAGTGATAACGTTTAATAACTCAATGTTTTCAGCGTATTAATAACAGTTGTATAATTCTTTATCGAACCACAAAATCAAATCTTATACAAAAAAATCAAAATTAATTTTGTTAATCTATTAAATATCAACGTCAGAAGTAGGAAGTCCAAATTTACCGTAATTATTAAAAAAAACATAACTACTATACTATTGTTATAGCAATACCAAACTATTCACAAGCATGACTTATTTTTAAGTGTAAAATTATCTTATATTGGGCTCGTAGAAATTCACTTTTTGTTTATTATTTTTCATTTTGATTCTGAATGCCAACAACTCAAAAAACGTCGTCTCAATCACATTGTTGTTGTCTCCAAATAAATGCAATCAAATATGAATTTAAATGACAGCACTTTATTCCTCAGTATCGTTTGAAGCTTCCTTCCAACGATTAGTCCACTGCCTCCAATCTTTTATTTAGGCTGTTTATTGAAGTGCTTTATATAGATTTCTCTCATATTATTTTAAGCATCAAACTGCAAATGAGTATGGACCTCAGATCCTTAAGGTGGTCCATTTTCAGGTGGCCAGACATCCTCTAAGAAAGATCGTCTGCCTTTTGGAAACTTTGTCCTCCTCAAAAATTATGTCCTCCTCTAGGAAAAATTGTCCTCTTTTAATCAAATTTGGTAAATAGAAAAATTATACAAAAGTATATCGATTCTGAAATTTATTGTTTTGAATGTGCTATTGTTTTTGTTTTTTTTTTTTTTTGGAAAAGTCGGTCTTTGTAAGCGTATGTATTTGAAAAATATATAAAGTGATTAAACAGAAACAAGAAAAAAGCGTTTGTTTAAAATATTTGGTTTCATAAAAATTACCTCTCCCCTCACAGTTTCACAGAAAAAAAAAATTGAAAAGGCCTTTTTGTGAGAAAGAGGGGCTCGACTATGTTTTTTGCAAAATTAGTAAAGGGGGGGATTGATAATCATTTATCTTATCTTAGACACTGAAAGTCGATTATTTTTTTGACAGTTTTACGTGTTGACGTATTTTTCGGAAAATAAGATCTGTCTTATTTTCTTTTTTGGTTCAAAATACGTGCCAGGATTTATTATTGGGGGAGGGCTTATTTTTCAAGTACAATAAGTAAATTTATATATTTTCGTTCAATATTTATTTTTAGGAATATACTAATATACATAGGAATTTGTACATATAATATTATATATAAATTTCAGGTACTAAATTTAAATTTAAAGGTAGGTATTTAAATTTATTCGAATACAGTCATGTCATCTTCGTCTGGAACATCGTCATAAATCATCAAATTCTGAATTCTTTTCTGATTTTCCTCCAAATCTATTTCCTATTGAATCATTGTTTCATTTCCTGCAATATAGCTATCCTTAAATGAATATTTCTTGCCCTTTCTCAGCAAGGAAGTTTTTCATGTCTTTAGCGCAGTGTGTACTGGCTGAATCCCAAATTAGTAAACCTCTTTGGCGACCCCTAAACAGAGGTGGCAGCATAAAATCGACCTACTTTCTTATAACTGCTTGGGTACACCAGACTTTTTCACTTTTAAGGACATAAATTCCTGAAACGCGTTCAATCTTGTCTTTTTTACCCTTAATGATGATTAACGGTGAGGCTTTCTTGCCATCCAGACGAATCGTCAAAATACAGGTAACACGTGCACTTTCATAACCAGTAGAAGTAACGTAGATTGACGAGGAACCCTTGTCGTGAACCGTCGTTTGAGATCCTTGGCTTAGAAATACTACAGTTTCATCCATAGCAATCATATGCCATAAAATCGATGTCATCAACAAAACGCTTGAATGCAAGTGCATGTTTAACAACTTCTTGTCTCCCAACTTAAACATTGTTGTTGATCTCCTTGGCACTAGCAATAATCGTCACATGTTTTTTTAACGAATTTTAATTTTTAAATTATTTTTAACTAGGGCTTATTTTCGGAAAAGACGGTAACTGCTTGTTACAAATGCATTTGATTTTTTTTTTAATTTGAATTTGAATGCATTTGAACGATACAGGATGGGACGTTACAAGGGGGTTTACTGTATAAGCGTGATACAGAACACCAACTTAAATAATGCAAAGTTACAATCGACGATCGCAACATCAGCTTCAAAAAAATTCACGAGCAAATTACTGACTTATTATTCGATAAACCAATAAACCACCGATCAACTCCCCAGTCTTAACAACTCCATCAATCAAATAGTGAACACGCATTTACAAAACGCATACAATTCCGCATTATCCACCCCTGTTTAGCACAATCGCACAACACCGCACATAACAGGATCCGATCAGAACCGTTTGTGTGCGCAGACCGTTCGTATATGGCGTTCGTTCACCCGCTCGGTTTGTTTTGCAAAAATCGATACGCCAGCAACGCCCCTTCAGGTTCGTTTTCGTTCCATCATAAAGACTTGATCCGTCCTTTTTATTCCTGTTTGCAAAAAACGGGAGAGATTCTAGTCCCTTTTGGCAATTCCGATTTTAACATGGTTATGTACGCCTCGCGCTATTAGCTGAAAATGCACTTCCATCGCGAAATTTATTATTAGATTGTAACGGAAAACGAAGAGTGGAGATTCGTTGTATGAATTTTGATGTTTGGCGATTTATTTATTTTTGGATATTATGAAATTATACGTTTTGGTTTGTCCTCGAGTTCGATTGAATGGAGTGTTGGTGTACTGAAATTTCGTCGATATTTTATAGGTGTGTTTTTAATTATTTCGAAGTTATGTATGGACGGATGTATATGTAGTACACGCCTTTCAAGTCGGTGTCGTTGTATGGTTTTTATTTAATTCGGTAATTGGTTTTGTTTTGAATTGTATTTGTAATATTCTTTAGTTATCTAGTCGTAATCGAATCTAGGTAAGTAAATAAATCATTTATTATCAAATTCGCATTGTATCGAATAAAAATAGATTACGGGCCCATAAATAAAATTTGTTATGTTTCACGCGTAATTTATGCATTCAAAGTCAGCAAATTAGGGTTTTTAACATTTTTGCGCATACGTATTTGCGCTTGTGTAGAGAAGGTTATGTTTGACAGTTCATACATTTTATTTTCTCTTATTTTTAGATCGTCTAAATTTATACATGCTAATATTTTGGATGCCAGGTGCTTAGTAAAACAAGTAAACCTAAAACTCGTTACGATTTGGTTGAAAACTGACGAAAATAATCTCCAAACTACAGGCAAAATTTAATTTGCGCATTTATAATTTATGAATTGCGTTAAGAATCTTAATTTAAGCACTTATAATGCTTTTTTATTCATGTCGAAATGCGTCAATAAACAATTTACGCACTTAAACTGCAGGATCATCTCGAATGAATATAAATATTCAAACTAAGAAATTTTAAATGTCTGTATATATTATATAAAAATGGATATTTTTATTATATATTTGATGCCGCATTACTCCAACACCGTTCGACCGATCGCCATGAAAATTGGAATTTTTACGTATTTTTTTATGGAAAAGGTATCTAGCATCATTAAAATAGGGTGACCATATTTCCCGGACTCAAAACGGGACGGTCCGCAAAAATTAAATTAAAAAAATAATTTGATTTAAAATTTAAGTCCTAAGCAACGCCGGGTACTACCGCTAGTTATAAATAAAACGCTATAATCAAACGAAAAAAAAAATCGTTAAATAAGGTAATTAATTTGGAAAGTATCCCTCGAAAATGATGAATTCGATAAAATCGAAAACATTTTTCTAATTTTATTACAAGATTTAATTTCAGAAACTAAAAAAAATATGAATTTTTTTATTGATTCGGTAAATTCATAATAATGTGATCTTATTTTATAATCAATATGATTATGATAAATATAATATTATTAGCATATTTTAGATGACTAATCTGATAACAGGTAGTCCATTTGTAATATTGATTGATTGTTATTCTTTTTTATTTATAATTTTTATTCGTAATTGTCTTCTTTTGGATTCACAGTTTACGTTTTCTAAATCACTTAAAACCTCATGTTTCGATTTTTTTTTATTGTTGATATTTGCCTATACCATTTTCTTAATAACTAATTAATGATTCTATCGGCTTGAAATTTTTGCTAGCTTTAGTTAAAGTAATTATAAAAATTATTACTTAACTGGCTTTTATGTAACTATCGCATGCGTGAAAATATGTGGTTTGTCACAAGTGTATTTTTTCTAGTACAGTATGTTTGGATAATAACGTCGATATTGTTTTTGAATATGTAAATGTGATTTGTAATTTTTCGTAACTAGAAAAAGTATTTTTTTCGTATTGAATAAATAATTTTTTTATTGTACATTACATTAACTGTTTATTCTTGGGAAATTTGTAGTTTTTTTCGGATTTGCGATTGTACAAACGTTGTAAATTGATTGATGGAATTAAAAAATAAATTAATTAACGTTTGAGCTCCACACAGATGGATATTGCCACTTAAAAGGTATTATAAATTGTTAAATTCCAGCACCTCCAAACCTTTTAACTGTTAAAAACCCTTGAGGTAATTAATATAATAATTTCATTTGAGTTAGCCTTTAAAACTATTAATATATTTTTTTATTTATGGAATTAATTTTAGAAGAAAAGCATATTTTCGGTAAATATTGACAATTTTTTTTCGTAAAACCTAAGAAATATATGAAACCCGGTTTGAGAATCGCTGAATTTATTAGCTGTTATATAACACTATTCGCATTTCTGAAAGCGGTCTTTTAACACTTTAGAACATTAAAATTTTTCCGTCAAATTACATTGGATTTCAGAAAATATTCCTGTTTTTGTCTCAAATTCGAATTTTGGGAACAGAAAAAATCATAGAAGGTTTTTAACCTTATGGACTTATGGTTTTTTAACTGTTTACTCGTATTACTTCATTTATTATACAGACTAGTGAAAATTTATACAAAATTTTTTATTACCGTTGAAACGGTTTAAAACGGAAATGCTTAACGCAAAAAATCAGTTAACATGAAATTTTCCCGTGGTATGTAACTTTAAATGTAATATTTAACACGAAAACATATTTCTGTCTATAAACGATTTATATTGTTATTTTAATCGAATCATCTCATGAAAAACGCTTTATGTTCATTTCAAGAATCAAATTATCATCGTATTATAACAAATTTGATATAATAATATTATTAAATCGCAGTTCGTAAGATAAAATTATCAAATACAGTGGAAATGGCAATCTAAAACGCTTAACGTGTAAAATTGGTTGTCAAGAAATAATACTGCGGACCTGACGAAAAAATATGAAATAGACCGTTTTCGGTTAATTTTGACCTCACGTAAAATTTTGGGCTGAGACTATTTGCAGATACACTATCTGCGAATTATTGGCTTTTTGCAGATACACTACATGCGTATTATTGGCTATTTGCAGATACACAATCTTCGAATTATTAGTGTATCTACAAGTAGCCAATAATTCGCAGGCTCAGTATCAGCAAATAGCCAATAATTCGAAGAGACAGTATCTGCAAATAGCCAATAATACGCACATAGTGTATCTGGAAATACCCAATAATTCGCAGATACCGTATATGTAAATAACCAACAATCCGCAGATAGTGTATCTGCAAAAAGTCAATAATTCGCAGATGCAGTATCTGCAAATAGCCAATAATTTACAGATACAGTATCTGCAAATATCTAATAATACGCATATAATGTGTCTGCGATTCCCCTATATATAATAGCTGATTTGTGTGTGTGTCCGTTCGTCTGTGTATTCGCATGTTCGAATGACGTTCGCGACTTTAAAATTACGAGTTAAAAGATCGCAGTCTCAGGATTTGAACCGGGTCCGTCCCGCTTGATAATTCGGTCACGTTACCTCGGCGCTATCCATTACTTTTTTTTTTGAATATATAAAATTATTAAAAATTATTCTACTATGGTCTTTATGCGTATACACTTAACGTCTATAATATCATGCTTATAAAACGATAAAATGGTAGAAAACGTGAACGGAATACATGTATACGTATCTGTTGATTTATGTAATAGGGCAGCGATGGCCAATGAGTAGCCCGCGGGTCACTGTGTGACTGTGGGTACTTGCGTATGACCCGCGTGTGAAATTATCGAATTCGCTTGAATTTTTAGATATGATTGTAAAAAGCTTTCATTTAATATTCTTAGTTTTTTTTTGTAAAACTCGGTAAAACACTTAAAAAAGTAATACCCTGCAAAAGCAATGGCTATACCATCAAAAGCCAAATATTTACACCACAGAGTTGTGATGATACTATCATTGGATATGTGATCAGAAATATAGAAGTGATGGCTGATAGCACTTCTTCATCTTGTACAGATACTTTTTATATATCCAGAGCTACATTTAGTTCTTTGCTTGTTCCATCAGATATCGAACTGGCTTGTGATCAAAAGTTTCGCAATCCTTCCTTATTGACACCGGAGTTTATCAGACAAGAATTAGATAAAGACGGTGATTCAAAAATCGATTTTACAAATTTATTGATAGAACCACTTATCGAAGGGTATCAAATAGGTGATACCGCTTCATTTTGTTCTATGAAGAAAAAGTACTCCGATTTTGTAATTACCAATTGTGGAAATACATTTAAAATCAGAAGACAATGGACTATTTCCAATGCTTGCTCAGGGAAAGATTCTACATTTATTCAGTACATCGAATTAAAGGATGAAAATATCCAGTTTAGCGCAAGTTTACAACCGGTCGAATACCAGGCTGAAAATAGTACCTGTGTAACCAATATTACATTGGATAGTATTTCTGGTATTGAAGATTGCAATAAAATCACACAAAAAGCTGAGATAGTTTATACAGATCCTAATGATCCTGCCAGGATGATAATAATCAATGCTGCATTACCCATCAAACTAAATTTCGCAGCAGGTGCATACAAAGTAAAATATACTTTTTCAGATGCCTGTTTTAATCAAATTACTAAGGAACAGTGTATCTGGGTGTATCCAAATTATTCTACAGAGTACAAAGGCAAAAATAATTTGGTCGAGTATTTAGAACCACAAACATGTTGGGCTAGAATTTATGCTGCCGATTTGAAAGAAAAGCAATCGGTTCAATGCAGTTCTACCGACCACTATGCTTTAGCTTCTCTTGATAGCATAGAATTTTATAAAAATTATTGGCAAACTCAAATAAAAAATTCTTGTGGAAACACTGAATTTCAATCCAATCATATTTATTATTCTGTATTGATTGATAATTGGATCAATACGTATGTATTTTCTGATTATATTGATTTGACCGCTTGCAATACCCATGCATTGGTACTTAGAATTCTTAATACAACCGGTTTGCCAGTTTCAAAATCAGTATCAAGTTGTTCTGATCATAAGATGCAAGCCTATTTTCTGGATCCGTTTTATAGGATTAAAGTAGATGCTTTGAAAAATTGTGATACAAAGTATATCATTGAATGTAAATCAAAAATGGATTCTGTTCTTGCATCAACTACCAATCAATTTTCATACATCTCATCGCTTAATCTGGATACCACATGTGCACCTATTTATTTCATAGAAACAGCCAAAAGAGCTTTTGATAAAAAATTGGATGTATCTATTTTGATAGAAGTGAAAGATAGTTTGATTCCACGATTGCCAAGATTGCAAGATGTGGTTTTTTATACTAATGATATACCTGAGTCTTGTATTATTACTTCCTATGCGCCTAATCAATGGCCAGGTACCATTACTTGTAAAAGTTGTGATAGCTCTTCCAGTATTAGGTATTATGGCGGACCTTTACATTCATCAGTAGTATACGATTCCTTAAACAATTATAGTTATCCTGGGTGTAATGAATATACACCGAGTACCAGGCCAATGTATTGTGTTGAAAATATTTCCAATTCAATGCTTGCCATTCCTAATGCAGATTCTTTATTTACTAAATTTACTTTGAACAGTAATGCTGTTGCATTGAATGAAATAAAATTAGCGGTGAATTGTGCGAAAAATTGGACATTGAATTTTAAAGATTCTATCAGCCAAGATAATAGTTGCAGCCAACAGGCTCACATTAG
>JAOXNN020202014.1:0-22655 GCA_028571205.2 Hydropsyche betteni | reverse complement strand
CTAAGTTAGCCAACATGCTAACCCACATCAGGGTTGATACTTTACCGTAGTAAAACCCATTAGATAGAATCAGACTACATAAAGGCCAACCGAACAAGTTCGAATGTAGGATGAGAGACCATTTGAAGGTAACCACAGCACTTACTATGTAGATGGTGACAACACCACAACAGTGATCAGATTTGAAACTGTTGAATGAATCGTCTTAAGGCAGGCAGATGCACTGCAGTATCGAACAGATTATGTTGGTGAGGAACATGATGGCGAGCCCTGCCACGATAAGGTAGAAAGTAGTAGACAACCATGGACTCTGTGTGAGAATAGTGACTACAAGGTTGGCAGCAGCTGTAACCACCATAGCCATAGAGAACACAGGCAGCAGACAGTGAGCTATTTTAACATCAGGGTGATGAAGCTTACTGGCTAGGATAGTTGCAGTTAAAAGAACAGTTGCTATGAATATAGGCATCGGAAGGAAAGTCAATTTAGTAGATTATGGGGTCGTTCCAGTAGTTGTAGAATTGTTGGTGTTGTTAGTGGAAGTTTGGTTTTAGCATTTCAAAGAGGTTGAATTGTAGGTTAGACCACTAGAGCAGGCACTAATGCAGGATGTTTTATCAACTAGTAGGTAACTGCTCTGGCACTGATCACATAGAACTCCATTGCATAACAGACAGTTACTTATGGAACAAGTGACGCAACTTGAGCCTTGAGGGTATGGAGCTGCAGTTGGACATGAGACATAGCACATATTGTTATAGAAGTAACCTGAGGAGCATAATGAGCAGTTAGTTAGTGAAATACAAGAGGAGCATAACGAAAAACAAGGGAGACATTCAGTAACTCCTGAATATGTTCCTGTAGGACATGTTTGGACGCAATTACTCGCATATTGTAGGTACCCACTAGGACAGGATGCTGTACAGCTTGATTGATTCTGTGTGTATAGTAGCCCAGACTGACATGAGAGACAGGAAGATGTGGTGATAGCACAGGCAAGGCATTGGCTGGCACAGGATTGGCACACCCCACTTACAGCCAATTTCCCACTTGAACATGAAGTTACGCAGGTATTCCCATCAAGATTATAGTTACTAACGCAGGATATGCATACAGTTGATGAGGCACATTTACTACAGGGATGAACACACGATACACATGACCCATTACTCGGGTAAAGTCCATCTGAACAGACATTATTGCAGATTCCTGCATCTAGATAGAACCCAGAATAGCATGATGAGCATGTAGTGTTGGTTCCTGCGCAGGTTTTACAGCTAGCCACACAGCTTACACAAACTCCAGAGATAGCCACCATTCCATCAGGGCAGCTGAAATCACAGTTACCTGCATTAAGGTATTTGCCAGACTAACATGAAGCGCAGATGAGCAGTGCTGAGCAGGAGATACAGGGAGAATTACAAGGAGTACAGAGTGATCCATCTTTAAAATAGGTCGAGGGGCAGCTTTGAGAACATACCGAGTTATAGAGGTAGAACCCAGAAGCACAGGATAGGCACGATGATATGGAAGCACTGGAACAACTTTAACAGGGAGGGGTACAGGATTTGCAAGTGAAAGTGGAGTTGTCTGCGTAGTATCCCCCTCCACAGGAACTGAGGCACTGATTATTGAATATGTATTTGCTCGGAGATGAAATATTACAGGAGAGACAAGTGAACTAGGAGCCTGAACATGTGAGGCAGTTGGTATCGCAGGTTTTACAGATGAGTCCACTTAGACTAGGCACCAACCCAGGAGTTTGGCAGGTAAGATAGCATCTATCCTGATCCAGCAGGTATCCACTCAAGCATTGGGTACACAGAACAACTAGAGTACTGTTTAGCGATTAGCATCTGGAACAGTTGGTAGGGCATGGCTGGCATACTCTTAGAATGAAGTCTTAAGTTGAGATGAGGAGTGGACAACCAGATAGACAGGATCCACTGTAGAAGTAATAACTATTTACGCAGGTAGTACATACTTTGGAGGTAGAGCATGTTTAGCAGTGAAGAGCTGCAGTGCATAAGGAACATATTTGAAGAATGGTGTTCTTGTAGTGTCCATCTAGGCAATCTATTAGGCACTGTCCATTAGATAGGAAGTAGTTGGTTGGACAACTGGTACATGTTGAGTAGTTGAGACACTCAGTACAGTTAGTGGAGCATATTAGGCAGCTATTGGTAGCACTCAGATAGTAACCGGGAGTGCACCCAGTGGTACAGGTATTGTTAGACTGCACAGTATTGCCTCCAACGAGTGAAGAATCACTGTAGCAAGTAAGACAGAAAGATGCATTTGTAGTTATACAAGTCCTACAATAAAGGTTGCAGATTGTTGCGAACTTAATAGAAGAGTCTCTGTCCTTGAGTGAGTTATCTAAGAGATAAGTTTAGATGAATATTTCAGATGAAGGTGATACACTCGGATTGGTGAATCCTGTGATAGTGGCAGAGACGGTGGAGGGAAATGCAGCAGAAGTAGTGATTTTTATGGTGCTGCCGCTAGGAGTACACACTAAGTTAACTGAAACTGTGCAGGATAAAGAGTTTATGGTGAAGTCTGCTGGTAGAGTTATGAGGATGTAGTCTGTCTGTTGGAGGGGAGTGATTGGTGTAAACTGGATGGATAGATCAGATGGATTTTTCAGTATGCTGTTAGTGAAAGATGAACTCACTACTGTTATGGTGTTTGGTAGGATATTGGTCAGACTGTAGGATTAGGATAACATCTGGGAAGTACCATCAGCTGACAACATGTTGACTGTGACTGAGTAGCCGGTTACTGCCGGGTATGTCTTAGCTTCAGTTAGGATGAAATTGATTGAACTTACTGTGGATACTACAGTTAAGAGAGAAACAACCGTAGCATTACTAACTACACAACTGGAGGTAGTAACTGATGGGGTTGTTACACTGCAGGTACTTCCAACCACTGACATAGGAAATACGATGCTGAGTACAACGCTAGAACTGAGAGTGAAAGGTGGGGTTAATTGGAAAGTGTAGATGGATGCTGCATAGCTTTGGGTTGTGTTGCTAGTGATGGAGAGGGAGGAGTATTTGGATGGGGTGGTTGCTTTGAAGAAGAGTCCTGAGGTGAGTTGCTCGCTGACAGTGGTACGATCACTCCATACTAGATAGAGTTAGAATGAGGAAGTTTGGGCTGTGGAGATAGGAGTGTAGACGTTACTGATCTTTATAGAATTGGTTTGAAGACTGGAAGCAGCTAGCTAGGCACCATTCGCTAAATCAACTCTCAGCATCTGTACACTCTGGAAGGTTTGTAGAGTGCATGCTACACTGAGACTTCCACTGGAACAGGCGAAGCTCCCAGAAAGTGTTAGTTAGGAGGGAAGTTTGATGAAGATGAAACTATTGGTAGGTAGTGTATTTTTATTATTTATAGCGATAGTAAATGTACCTAGTGTGTAGACTAGTGGAGTACTGCAACTTAGAGTAATATCGGAGGGAGCCAACTGTCTGGTTGTGAGGGTAAGGCTTAACCCACTAGTTAGCACATCCACATAGTCGCTACTACTTTAGTAAGTGGACTGAAGGGTGAGCGACTGCAACTGTCCGTAGAATAGAGGGTTAGCCATTCCAGACAACACCAGTGTCACTGTAGAGTTGGCAGATAATGCAGCAGTAGCGATATTGGTAACTGTCATAACATAGTTACTGTAGGTACAGGTGGGAGTGGCAGAACTGCTAGATGTACAGGTGTACACTCCAGCTGTGAGTTGGTAGTTGATGGGGAAGGTAATATACAGTCTGCCTGACGAAGTAATTGGATTAACAAATTTGAGGACAAGAGTGTACTGTGTTGTTACTCCCATCTACACTGAAGTTGCTGCCAAAGTGGCCGTCATAGTACCCGTAGTCGCCTGGTACCTGAGAGTCTCAACTAATGTGTCAACTGCATAGTTGTTCCTTAGAGTAGAGATGGAGAATACGGAGGTTTGAGATGTTGAGGGAGGGTTACGAACAGATGACACCACGATAGTGAGGGTAACTCCCTGAGTGGCGCCCATACCTGTGAATGAGAGAACCTGTCCACTGACCACATAATTCAGTATCTGGATGTTACCGTTTGTTATAGTTACACCAGTTACTGATAGGGTCAGGCTGCTAGGAAAGGTAATACTGATTCTGTCTGAGGTTACAATAGTTGTGGATAGCTTGAAACTAACACTCGCTTGGCCGAGAGAGTTGACAGTAGTGGGGTTTATACTGAATCCAGAGCTGGTTAATTAGCCGGAGGTTATGCCAGTGATTTTAACGTTGCTACAGACATCTATCTTACCTCCTGAGGATGTCTGTGTCTAGATTGTGAAACTGCCCTGAGGTTATGTCGATGGTGGGGTCAACATGGGGGAGATTGTAAAGGAAAATGCAGAGCTGCTTGATGCCGAAAGCACGTTACCGACGGTTATCTGCTGAGTTATTTAAAGGGATGGGATCTCCTCCAACGTACAGTAGATGTTGCTGGCAGTGTTCTGAGTTAATAGTGTAATACTGTTAGTGGATTACATTGAGTTGTTACACTCTTATTGAATATTTTGGTGGTGTTCGATACGTCCCGTGTCCAGTAAGCCACCGAACTTAGAACAACCAACCCATCGGAGGGTAGTGGATTTAGAGGAGTTATTAAAACTTCCAGGCGTGTTGACCTGGTATTAACAGTTGAGGGACTAGCTGTAAGTGAACAACCTAAATAGATCCAGAACTACTCATAATGCCCTGTACGATTTGCACTCCACTACCGGAATTAGACTGCATATTGAAGAGGCTGCTGGAGGATGGGTCTAAACACTCCGCATCGAACACATTTGTGTATGTAGCAGTGGAGGGATTCTTGATGTTGCTGACCTTAAATATGAAGGTCTCTGTATTTCCAGTATCGACGTATATAGTTGGGAATCCCCCCTCAACCTTAAGCATCATCCCAGTCACCGAACAGGAGAGGGTGGCTGTAGTGGGCCAGGTGAGAGTAGAACATGGGTAGGTGCCTACTGTAAGTATGTTTAGGTATTCGGTGGGGAAGGTTATTTGAAATGTCGATGATGCTGGTATATTACCTGAGTCTGACTTGTATATTTAGAAAGTGTAGTCGGTAACTGCTCCTACTGTGTTGGATGTGAGCAGGAGGTTCATAGAGGATAATTGGCAGCGTGTTGCTGAGACTAGCAGGAGTACTATGATGTAATTCATAAGCATAATTAGTTAAATAATCTGATATTACCCAAAAACCATTATAACATTGATACCTATCAGACTGAATATGTTGAGACAAATTATAAGAGTAAAATTACGTCAACTACGGAAAAGAATAGATTTTTAGGAAGTAAAACTGTATAATCAGTAACTGGGTAGACGCAAGTAATGTTTATCGTCAGGCTGGTTGAGCTTGGGGATCAGCTTCATAAGTTCTTTCGATTGCTTCAACTAAATTACATAAACTTTACCTAAGTGGACATCTGCCTTAGTATTATTAGCAGTACTGCAAACGTCCAGCCTGCGATGTACAGTATGAGTATGCTAGAGTAGGCATTCTTAATCATAACCTGCTAATTAAGGTGAGATTTGACGAGCTCTGCCACTTTGTGATTTATTGTAGCTAATAGAGGAGTTAGAACACCCAAACACAAATAGATGAGTTGTTGGAGTGAGGAAGTGTCAATCGGAAGGTGATTCTAAACGCTCTTTCTTATAACTTGTATCCTGTCGAAGAATGCGTTTAGTCCTTGTGAGGCTCCCAACTGCAAAGCACCTGAATAGAGGCTTCTACATTTGTTCTTATTCACTATGCCTGCTTCACAGACATCTCCATACAAAATATTAAGCAGATTAGGAGCTACGGAGCCAATATCGGGCAATCCATTGAGCATACCCCCATTGAACTGCTGATTGAGATTGGAGTAGTTGAAAGGGGTTTGAACTAGCTGATTGTTGGAGTATTAGAGAGTGACTCGCATCAGCATCTCAGACATATATGGAGAGAGTATTTCAGTGTCGTTTTTTATTGTCAGAAGTTTGTCCAACCTCAAGCTGCACATAACAAACGTAAGCTCAAACACTATTAATATGCATACACCCATAGCGAACATTATGGCCAGACGGTGGATGAACACTCCATCAAATAGTGTTCCTTCATGCAATTTCTTTATCTTGCGTCCCTAACTTTCAGATTCATCTTCCAGTTCAGGCTGGTCTCTAGATGTGATAGACGCATCATCAGATTTATCTGCTTCGGTTTATAATCTTCGAACGAACTGCCCACATTTTAGAAACAGGGCTTTAATTTATTGCTATTCCAGTAGGAGGAAGGCTGAGAATAATGTGAGCTGCATTTTATGGTTAGTTCGTTGTAACAGGATTAAAACCAGTATTCCTGCAGGTAGGAGAATCCATATGATGTAGCGGCCTATTGGTGTTCGATCTTGTTTCGAATAGCTGATAGAGTTGAGAGTGATGTCTGTAAGGAAACTATTAAGATTGTCATTCTCCTTCAGATACACCAGTCTGTAAAGCCTTTATTGTCTAGCAGCATCTATGCGTAAACCAACCAGTTTTTGAACAATAGATTATCGAAGTGAGCCAATGCTAGTCAAATCCTCGTCTAAGCTAATATTGGAACGTGCTGCTGCTATCCGTGTGACTAGATAGTAGGTTGATGCCTAAACTTCGTACTTTTTCTTAATGTTCCAAACAAAGGACTATCTAGAGCTTATGTAGTTAGACTGGCCTACGTGTTCCCATGCTACCACACCGATCAATATCAGACTATAAATCATTACTAATGCTTTCTGTAGTTTGTTGATAATACCCAAAGATTTTTTAAGATTGGCTGCGTTCTCCAGTAGCTGTTATTTGGCTGTCTCTGTACTCTTTTGGTTTTGCCCAAAGTCGTAGTCATCCCAATTGACTTCTTCGTCCTCCACTCTGAACATCTGGTCTCCTACTACTCTATAAGTCTTAATATCCTACTGTCTGAAATTAACTTTGGGAGGGTCTTCACTATGGCTTATTGATGATGATTTTGAGTTTTATTCGATAGTGTTTAAGTTTATCATGTAACTACTAGCAATCTTCACTGGCAGACAGAAGTAAGTTCTTTAGGAGTAGCTGAACACCATCCTGTTCTTTTGCACGTTAGACTCCAACAGACTAATTTTCTTGTACCGTTTGCAGTTCTTGACGATTATACCCTTTACAACATACACTAACTCTTAGGAAGCTGGATATCGAACTGGAGTTAGATAGATATCGGCTGAGTAAGTTTTCATGTTCCAGTGTTCCAGTGGTATGGTAGTTAGGAAGGCACACTTTAGCTATGCAATCGCAGGAATAATTTAAAGGAAATTAGGAATTATGTTTTGGAAACTTGAAATAGTGTGATTTTACAAGAATATGTTCTGGAATGAAGATGAAATATCCAGAACAGCTCCATTTTCATTTAGAATGCAGAAGAACTAGGGCTTTTTGGAAACGATAGGACTGATGGTAATAACGAACAGTCGTTCCTAGCTCAGATTCGTCAAGTATTTCTTAACTTAAACTAAAATTGGGAATATATTTCCATTTTTATGCTTTCCCATAAGCAATTGCTGTCCCAAAGTAGCACTCTCTGATCCATCTGCTTTACATTTACTTAGGAGTTAGTCATACAGATTGGCATAAATTCGAGGCATGAAGAAGTTAAGGTTGTTCTTTGCAGCACTCTTCCTAGTATGTCCAAACATACTAGCAGCACAACTGTTCAGCTATTTTACAACTCCTAACTAACCTTGCTCTCCAAAGGAAAGGATCATAACAGCAGTTTCCTCAGCCTGCTCAATAGAGAATATTTTAAAGTCTTTCCTTCTGTCCTGTATCTTCTATAGGTTCTAGTTGAGTTCGAAGGCTTCTTCGATGTTGTGAAGAATTTATCGTTGGTAATCTGAATAAAGGATCATAAGGGCAGTGGCTGAAAAGCTTTTGGACTTCTATATCTACCTCCATCTGTTTTAGACTTGTTGTATGTGTGGAGCCACCTTGTTGGAAATCAGGATAAGTCTGGAAAGATCGATTTTTTATTCGAAAAATTGAGCCCAGAAGTCCATCATAAAGTTAAGAGTTAAGTATAGGTCATACCTGAATGCTGCCAAGCTTTATTCTAACTTAGACTATTCTCCGTCCTCCATAAAACCACTATCCAATTACTCCACCTATCTTCTCAAAGAATATAACTCATTATGGTCGCGAGTGCTCTTTGCTAGGTTTTGGGCCTCTGCTAAAATCTGTTGGCATTTGCTCTTAAGCTTCGATTTTTACAATTTGAGTCTTAAATGGCAGACTCTAACACTCAAATCCTCCAGTTTCTATCTCTATTCTGCTTCCAACAAGCCGTAGAGCTTTTTGAGAACCTTATTCCCTATCACGTTAGTAACGCACATGTCTTGGATATCATTGAAGTTGAGATTTTTCTAAATAATACACAAATTACAGTTTAGTCTGCTATGGGACACGAAAGCTAATCACAGTGTCGAGAATGATGGTAAATGAAAGCCATGATTTTGGAGTTGATGACTTACTTTTAGTCGTTCTTGTGATTATGTTCCTGAATAGAAGTTACCGCATTTTAGACGAAGGCTAGAATAGAAAATTGTTATTGTGTCCTATTTTTAAACAACACAGATGGGTTGGAATGGTGATTCCAGAATGAAAATAGCCCAATCATTGCTATACCCAGTATGAGGATAATGATTAGCAGTATCCGAGGGATAGTTTTTTGCTGAAGTATTTGCAAAAATACACAAACTTCCACTAAAAGCTGGGCTTTCAGATGAAATTTGCATATTTTTCCCTGGAAACTCAAAGTATCTGACTGGGTCTTAAGCAAGTAAATAGAAAACCCTGTGATGGCCATAGTGACGAATAAAGGTGTTGGTTAGGCCCAGCTGGGCAAACTCTGTACAACCCTCACTATCACTTACAGAAATACCAGACGGACAGTCTTCGGTACCTGTAGTCTGAATTAATGTTCATATTACCCACTTATCGATAGAGAACTACTGTGTTCCACCAGAACTTAGGAATTTAGTTGGTAACTAAAAGCAGTCAGCATAATCAGTACTAGCAAATAGAGCCAGCTCTCAGTGAAGGCTAATTGCTGCACACAGTAGGTCAGCATAAATCCGAACACTACAAATCGATAAAACCTAGCTTGAATTAAAAATAGGGCCTGTCCACAATAAGCGACTCCGAATAGAAACTGAGCTACCAACAGGAACAGAAAGGCAAGACAGGTATAGAATACCTCGCTCGATACTACGAAGGGGGTGCCCACTGCCAGATGATTATCTCCTGTCCATTGATATAGAATCAGGGCGAGATTAAGGAGAAGAGCGAATATGTCAGCGAATAGCGGTTGAATGTCTGCCTTCCGAGCAGTGTAAAAGAAAGCGAGAATGGAACTATGAATGTCGAGGTGGGTCTTTTTCTCGGTAAATTAACGCATAAAAAATGAACTTCTACTTTTTCTAAAAAGTCAGAAGTTATCCACAATGAGGGAAACATCGAACGTTTAAATTAGAATCAAAACTCAAACAAACTATTGCTTTAGGGAGATTTTATTTAAATTCTATATTAATCAAAAAAACAATTTTAATCGACTCGCGGAACCCTTCAAAATTGCTGAAAGTAGTCGCCAACAAGACGAGGGAGCCATATGTTATAACACATAGACCCTACCCTACCTTTGATGTGATTGTTTTGTTCGACTTGTGGAAAACCAACTAATAACATGGCGTTCTGCTCCAGTGTTCATCGATTTAAATGTGTTAATAGTTTAAACAGTTGTCAGTATTTGTTTAGAGATCCTCCCTCAAAAATGTATATTCAAATTCTGTCTTCCACAGTCAACCTTTAATTATGCAATCTTTTTTGATTGTGGATTTGGTAAGCATTTTGTTACTAACCAAAGAATATCCCTTATTGTGGCAGCAGTACAGCAAGTAACTGAACCTTGCAATGATATTAACTTATTATACCGGTGCCCAATTAAACATGAGCTCGCGTTGATTGGAGTATTTTGTTTGAAGGAATTGCAAAATTTATTTGTCGATTTCGGATATGCCAAGTTAATCTATCAGACAAGAAGCATGATCCAGTAATCTTAGTATAATTGACATTGAGGCCTGTCTCTGAATACAACTTATTTCAACTTTACTGATTAGCTGCATGATTAACTTTTCACTCTTATCCTAGAGATAAGATGAGTATTTATCGTTCAGCATACAATATTGTGCCAACAAGGATTGTCTTTCTACGATTAAGCAGTTGTTGCTCTAGCACTAGATCAAGGCTTAGTACACTGAAGATTTTAATTTACTAAATAAATATTAATAGCTGTACATCGGTCTCCCTATGCGGTGCCCATCTTTGATTATTTCTTCAGTATTTAGGTTCATGTACTGGCAGTCAGTAGATTAGATTAGATAAAAGGTCAGACCGTCATGAGACAGCCCTCCTCGCACCAGGCGGTACGTGGTTGGGCTGCCGGAAATCGAAACAGTCAGTATGTTGATATGTCAGTGGCACTTTGTTAGAGTAGCTGAATTCAAGTACTCTCAAGTTCTCGTGTTTGTAACAATAAGGACTGATGCTATCATCTTCATGCTGAAAACATGAGTTATTTTAAAAATCGAGACCTCGTTAGCAGTCGACCTGAGCATAACATAAAGTATTTGAGGCATAGCGAATAACAATATAGCTTATGATCGGTAAAATAGTTAGCCTAAATTATCGGAATTTGAATTTAATTATGATACACTAATTAGAAATTGAATTAATAGACTGCGCTGCACAATAATCATAATGTAGGCAGTTTCAAACTCAAGTTCGACACCTAACAGCTTCATCCGCAAACTCTATGCAGTTCTCAGCGTAAGCAGTTGCTTTACTTAGACCTAGGAATGCCGATCTTATTGCTCTTGGGATCTTTAGGGTAGAACCTTCAGTCTGCTGGATCTCGAGGGTTTCTCAAAGTTTGTACTTCCTAACTATTTTAAACAGGCCAAAATTGCTTCTTTTTATCGCCAGCTCAACATGTATGGCTTCAGACGACACAAGTCCAACAGTTCCTACTCCCACCCTAACTTCCGCAGGGAACACTAGTACTTTCAAATGTAACTCAGAGATCTGCTTTATCTCGTCAAAAGGAAGAAAGAAATCAAAAAGAAATCGGCTCAAAGGAGACATCCAATTGCTCGTAAACGTTTGTTTTCCAACAAAGCGAAGGGTCAGAAAGACAAGGCCTCCCAACAACAGGAGATATTTAGGCTGGTGAACTTCAACAGGCGACTGCTGGAGGAGAACGCTGTGCTATGGGAGTTGGTTTCTCACAGATAGGGGAAAACAGAACAAATAGAAGGCTAAGTCTTGTTGACTGAGTTAGAGTAGAGGATGAGGGCCTCTCTAACAGAGCTAACGACTATGGCCAACAATATAGAAGAATACTTTGGGGTCGTCAAGGCTATCAGAGAAAGCGAAATGTTTAGCACTAATCGAACAGTGGCAGAAATGCAAGCTGCATAATAAGCTATCGCTAAACTTGTAGAGTAAGCAGTGATCGAACTTGACTGAGTGATAGTAGACAATATTATAATATCATTTGATCACGAAGTCTAAAATTTAATTTTAAAAGGTTCGTGTTCTTACAAGGGCTCTAGCAAAACTATCCTTGAATAATTATTGATATCAGCGAAATAATTAACTAATTAATTATCTGTAATTTACTGTGCTAATCTTCAACGCCCATCCTAGTAGCTACACCTTCCCGACGTTAGGATTGTATTCGATAGGTCAGCCAACTTTAACTAATACTAAGTTTATCTGCTAATTCGCTATTAAGTGTTAACATAAAGTAAACCATCTTAGAGATTATTCAAATGATGTAATACTCACTCAGATTCAACCAGCGATTTTCTCGGCCGTCATTATGAGATTTTTGAATTGCACTGGATGGGAACTACCTACATTGGCAGATAAAGCTATTTTCTTTTCGTTTTCGGTTATGTTCAGGATAACTTTCGAGTAGTATGCCATGTTTGTGCTCACACATTCTGGAGTGGTTCCTTGATCTACTTTATGCTAAAAGTACATGTTCCTGGGCTTATCTAGGCTCCTGTGAGGGAAAGCGCCATATAGTTGCTAGTGCTGACAATGAAACTCGATAGAGTTATAACATAGGTGCCCATCGGAAGCGACAAGGATGCTATCTCTTCGAGGCTTGCCCCAGTGTAGTGTTTCTCTGCCTTCTGGACAATAAAGAATCTTTTGTTGTCCTTGGTGTGTTTCTGTAGCTATTAGTTGTAGCGCAGAATAGTCTTCTTGATATCTCCCAGTTTGGATTTGATGATCTCTTCATTCTTTAGGGTTTTCACTAAAGGAATGTGGATGATCTCTGTTAGCTAGGTAACTCTTCGAATACCTTTGGTAGCAGGGGCATCTCGACGTCCACTCTGAGCTAGAGGAGCACTTGTTCCTCGCACTTGGTCTCGTTGAACGATGCGCTAAGACCTTTGGAGGTACCCTTGAATGCCTCTTTGAATGTCTAAGTCCCCCAAAAGTTACCTTGTTTGAGATCCTTACCAACTCGTACTCCTTCACCTCGTATATCGACATTTGGGTATTGTGCCTCACGTAAAGGTCGACCTTCTTCTCTCCGATTTCAAACATACGCACATCATACAGTCCTGACGTGAACTCTGCGCATCCGATCAACTTCGATATCTACATAACTGGATATTATATATGATTCGGCATACCATCTTTATGCTGCATCTGATGAAATCCACAGTAGCCCTCTCGAAATTATATTTACGAATTCACAAACAACACAGATAGCTCAGTTAGCACCGAACACTCTCCCAACTGAGGGATCCTGAAGTACAAGCTTTTGCATATTAGAGTGCAGCTTCTCAGCCAGGAAATTTGCCGCTTACCGGTGCTTAACGAAACAGCTCTTGAGGCAGGTCTCTTACTCTTTTGAGAACTTGGGGGTTTCAGCCGACTTGATGCACTGACTAAAGCACCTTGATTAACTATCGTTATTACTTCCTATGATCGCTGTAGGCTGTGTCTGCTAAGGTTAGTTATATCTTGGGAATGTTGCTCATAAAATTAATTATGGTTATCCCTCTCCTAGTAACTCATGTTGGGAAGTTGAACTGTAAATTTGCTAAAGATGTGATCTATTATTATCAAGATCAGCCACGATGAAATTGTCTTTATGTTGAGGGCGACTATCCGTCTGAAGGCTAGCGCAGTGCTCTGGGTCTCTCTCTTTCGTCTTGAAATTACCTGGTTTTGTAAATTATATACTCGTATTCTACGAATTCGTTAGGGATTCGTTTCACTCTTTTAAGGAGCAGAGATGTAGTTGCGAATAGAAGAGCATAGATCTACTTATGAATTTCTTTACCCCGAGGACGATAAGGCAGCTTTAGACAGCTTAGGTAGGAGGGCGGAAGGGCAGAAACTCTGGCTGGAACGTCAGCTGTAAAACGAGATAGCTCTAGGTTAAGGTCATGTTACGAAGAATATCAGACCGAAAATACTGCAGAACCACAACGCCAGACTCACTGCTCGAAGAGACATTCAAGAAATTCTTGATGATCTTTGTTTATATTACGGGATTCATCGAAACTATTTAAAGAGCACATTATATGCATAATTAGAATGCTAAGCTTCATTTAGATGTCACTAACTGTTTCTTACGTTATTGGAGATACTAGCGCATCTGCCTATTCTCTTATTTGAGGGTCTTCGACTATTCTATTAGTTCCTCATACTTTAGGTTGTTGGACCTTTCTTGCTCCATAAATAGTTACTTGACCTTCTCTAACTATCCCTCAACCTCGACGATCCGAGAGTCTCCAGCCTCGTTCTTCTGCCTCATCGCATGTAACTCGTGGAGTTTTTCCAGCAACTGCTACTTTTCCTATTCATTCTTTTTAAACAAGTTAACGTGATCTTTTTCAAGGCGATGGATTGCCTATCTGTATTGTTTCTACTAGCCCTGTAGCTTTAAGTTCGTTACGGTTAGACGTTCCTTCTATGCTCGGAGTTGAGCATAGAGGTCAGCCACCTCCAACTTCTATTTAACCAAGGCTTATCGTCGCTTCCAGAGTGTTGCGATCTTTATCTTGATGGACTATCTGATTTCGGGGGATCTCTACCTCTGGCTGAGGGGAATCTGCTACTTCTCGGTAGAACCTACATCATGATGATCTCTCTCATGCAGGTTTTACTTATTATGCGCTCGGTTGGTGGTTTTGCGCCAATCAGGTGAGGCATTCAATCTGGGGCTAGAAAGGTGTTTGGACATCCGTTAGTGTAGAGAAGTATAAATTTAAAATATGCACTCACTTATTCACGATTATATCCCCAAGCTCTTTATTCTCGTTTACGAATTTCTTGAAAAAATCTACGCTTTGAGAGACTCGTAGCTTTGTGAGGAGTTGCTGAGTGTCTGCAGGAGAAGTTGGAGAAGATGACTCTTATATTAGAAATGTTAAGTTTTACTGAGCTTTGATATCCGATCTCTCCATCTAACTCTGCCGGATTTCTTATTTTATGGCTCTTAAAGACTAGCTGCTTTAGTGCGATACGAGTGGCTCGACCTCTTTCCTCTTACAAATGTGGACCACTCGACCTACTATCAAATTATTCTATGAGCAGTCTACTTCTATCTGCTGCGTGGAGATGCTTTGAGCATGGATTACCGTTCTGTTAGGACTAACACTTCGAGGTTTAGGTTTCTTGTGAACAGACTAATGCTCAATTCGTTTACTATATAACGACTGGCATACCAATAATCATGAATAAAGTTCGGTGGGTTAAACTGTCTCATCGTCCATGTATGGACTTACTTTCTGTCTCGCTTGGATTGTTATAACAGATGGAAGCATATGGGCCACTATTCTTTACAGTTTATGCCAGATAAATCGATAGGTTTGTTTTTTATAGTTCTCTCTGCTAACTTTTATTTGAGATAGAGCTCTCGATAAAGATCTCTGGCTAACTTAAGTCCCTTTTTGTTAAGGTAGATTTGGTCGTATCTGGAATTAAACTCTTCTTCGTGGAGACATAGTTTACGTGTCCCCTCATCTATCAGAAGGATAATGTCAGCTGAATAAGATGTAAATTACGAAACTAGTTGGCCTGTAGGATCTGTGGCTAGAATTCTTTCAGTAGAATGAGTCCTGTTTTTATGAGAGTGGACATTCCATCGATAATTAGTCTATCCCACACCAATCTGACCAGGTAGAAGGGGAGAGAAGAGGTGAAAAGACACACAAACCACTCGATCATGAAAACTGAAGGATCTAGCCCTACCTATTAGAATTTCTTAGATATTTTAGGTAACTGTTGCTTTATGCATTCAGCCAATATCCGCTGGTCGCATACAACTCCCAACATATTAGTGTAGTAATCCATAGGTATAATACTTTCGATTAAAGAGGAAAGCAGCCAGAAACCCTATTACTATGTAAACTGCATTGTTAGAATAAAGTGCGCAATAAAGTTAAGACCCTGACAATAGCCAATATAGGGATTTCTGCGAGAGAAGGCCAGCAGCAATCTCTTCATGGCTTGAAACCCATCTTCAGAGGTATGCTTCTCCTTCTGAGCTGTACGGTAAAGGTCAAGATCGATAGGCTTAGAGAAGTAGTCGGGATAATTCTTGTAATTTAACAACCTTTCGAATACTCCCTTATTAGATGACATGCAGAACTTAGCTCCCGAAGCCAGCATCCAGAGCTGTTTGCGAGTCTTATGGCTCTCGATGGGCTGCTTACGTATTTTAATTTGCAGAATCTTTCTGAGGACTGAACTAATGCCCCTCTGATGCACAAACTTTTCGTAAAGCTTTTCGTAGGTGTATTTTTATGCGAAGTAGAGAAGTCTGTCGCCAGTATTCTCTTCGTTGGTGTCTTCGAATAGAGAGGCCATCATAACTTTGTTGCTACCGAATAGTTTGAGAGAAAGGCTCTCATTTAGGGATATTTTGATAAGGTTGCAGTGACTTTCGATACGGTAGAACTGTTCGATGCAATTGATGGTGGCCTGGATGTTAGCCTGTTATTCAGATTGTTAGGACTGAGATTTTTCTTCGGTTGCCATGTGAATAATATAAACACCTACGGAATAGTAAATAATCTTGCTAGCCTACCTTAGAGATTATTGGATATAGCATAATATCAGTCCTGTACATTACATCATTTTTATGACGCAAAAATAACGATATGTTGTAAGTATCAGACTACATGACAGGAGGAGGTGAAGCAGTACGCTAACGACAGCACAACAGCGCATCCTCCCAATATGCTCAACACTATGATAGTGGAGTAGTAGAGTAGGTCGGACCCTATTCGGCGTAGTTCTCTAGTTTTGCCATCGAATCCCACTCTTTTTTTCTCCTTATCAAACACCACGCTGTATGCCCTCATAAATGTATTACCAAGGATAATTCGATCTCCAGGGTTGATCATGATTAAGTTACTGCTCCCTTGATTAATGGCGTATTAGTCAGCAGGAATATAGAGGACGTATCCTCTGGCGTATAGTTACAGCTCTGGTAGGGGCACACTACTTGGACACTGGTATACACTTTGCGTTGTGTTGATAGTGCACCTCGTCCTAAACAGTGTATTCACCAAAGCTTAGTAAAGGCCGGTATTTAGTATTAGAAGAGTAGTGCCAGAATCTACCAGCATTTTGGAACTGGCATGCGAGGAAAGATCTACCCCAGCCACTTTCAACCCCAAACAGTCGATATTCTGAGTAACGTATCCCTTACCCATAGCTGGCTGTCTTCTACAGATAAGTATTTGGCACGAGCCAATATATCAGGGGGGAGATCATTGTAGTACATTCCAGACTGGTTGAGCTCCCACCTGAGCTTTAGTATAAAGTTGGGAGTCTTCACTGCTTTCTCCTGGTAAGCCCTGTCCAAAAAAGTGACATCCGACACTCCAAATCCAAGTAACCCATTGGAACCCATAGCATGTGTGTATCGGTTGGTAACAAACAACACTTCGCAGTCCCGAGCATTTATTGTAGTGTTCTGAATGAACACTGTCTATCTGCCGTAGTAGCCTGTCACACGGCTTCCATCTCCATACTGAGTCAATAATACTGTACTCTTAGAATGCCAGGTTTAGTGCCAGGTCGGTAAGTATTTGATCTCATTTCATTGTATCGACTATTACACTGACAAGTTTGGGTGGGGATCCACAGAACATGACTACCTGTGTCAATGAGGAAGGTGGACTATTGCGGAGGAGAGCCTATTCCAATATTGAACTGGTAGTAAGTTTGGCAGTTTTGGAGGTGGATGTAGGTGCTGTTGTTAGGTCGACGAACTTCGCAGGCACCGAGAGTGCAGGCAACTAGGTGGAGAACAATTAAGAATCGGATAAATGTAAATTGCATTTAAGTTTATGCAGTGTACAACCAACATAATTCCATTTTCCATCTACAACTAACAGAATACAATTAGAAAGAGTAGTCGGATACAGAATTGACTTGTAAGGAGTCAGGTTTTTATGGTTTTAGGACTAGTAGTTATACTAACTATTGATTACTGTAGAGTGATTCTGTTAATTTAAACCAACTATCAATTTCTCATGAATTTCACCAAGGCTAAACAACCCAAAACCATCCAACAGTCCAAGTCCATCACTAACATCCTGAGTACATAATCTCCTTCAGATCCCTCGCCTATCCTTTATTAAAAATACGGACAACGATTGGCAGGCATTGAATACAATCTGAATACCATCTGTTCCCAGCATGATGCACTCATGCCTCTACTCACCCTGCTGGACACTATGCCCCAGCTGACGAAATCCGACCAACAAACACGTGCCTCCACTAAGAGGATATCCTAGCTATAAACCAAACTTAGCAGACTACAGGAAACCCATCAATAGGGTAGGAACAGCCAGATGCTAAGCATGATGGAGTCTTCTTTTAACGCTGTTGGTCGTCACCTTAAAGAATGCAAAGAGTCTATTCAGTATTTGGAGAGCATGCAGAGATAGCTACAATCCCCATCAAATTAACAGCTCAAATCCTAATTTACTTAGGTACTTTCAATGGAGATTGACAGGTCGGTAGAACAAAGCAAGAAGTAGATTCAGACGATGCTGGCTGAGTTCAAAAGCTAGATGGAAATAGAATGTAATAAAGCAATGGTGAGGATAAAGACTAAACCTTTGGCTTTCGAATAAGTTGCAGCTATGATGCCCTCACCACCCTTCGCCAACCTGGAGGAAGATATTAAGAACCTTTACAGAGAGATTGCTATGATCAAAATAGAAATACCTTCTTCAGAGTTGATAGCATTCCATAACTACAACTTCTCTAGGATCAATTACGAGCTGTACTAAATTGAGTAAATTGTGCATTCCATCAGTCAGGAGCAAAGGGGTACCACGGAGTAGAAGAAAGATCTGCAGCATTTTGAGGAGAGGGTAGTGTGGCTGGGATACCAGATAAAAGGCCTTCGGAAGAAGTACCTGAGAGAACTGAATGAAACTGCAACTGAGAAACCAATTAAGTAAATGTAGGATCAACTCACCCATGATCTGGACAGCTTAGAGAAAAGGCAGCAGTCGCTTCAGTTGTAGTTTAGGGATGGTAAGATATCTACTCGAATTAAAGAGCCCCCGAAATCCCCTTCGATCTCGTATTCTTCTGGGAAAAAGCATTGATTTGTGTGAAATATTCGATTTTCTATGGTTGGAAGATATTTGATATTCATAGTGGTTAGACATTAAATATGATAAAGTTACTTGCTATTGTACTAGCACTCCTTAGTTGCTCATGCGGCCTACCAAAAATATATGTCGGTAATGTGGTTGCCAATGTGCCTCCCAACCAGGGCAACATTTTAATCAATCCTCAAATCGATAGTTACTGCTACGACCAAACTATCCCCTAAGCATTCGACTCTAAACCCCAAGTAGTCATATCAGTGACTGGCTTCACAGCTACAACACAGACAGAATATTAGCTTCAGATCCGAGTGAGAAGGTAGGATGTTACAACATCGTTGATACCACTGCAGCTTCGAATTCCAAGATTTAATTGTTAGTGGAAATACGTTGCTTTTAACTTTATGGCTAGCTCTAAACCGGAGATGGAAATGGTGCTTTATCGGCTAGGTAGATTAAAATTTACTTAGAAACAACTAGTCTATCAGATTGCAGTAAGTCCCTATCGCAATCTTTCAACCTTTCTACCAAATCATACATGCAGAATAGAACTGAAGCTAAGGCTTTTCTTGCGGGGTGGCAACTCTCAGTTAAACAGTCTTTCAATAAAATGGCTGATCTAGCTGTTGATCTATCAAATGTATATGCAGAGGGGCAGTCACTGTACATTACAGTCAATAGAGCAGCCAATACCTAGGTGAACTATGTCTGGGTAAGTTACATCCTTATAAGTACTCCCAGTACAACCAAATTACTCTATTAGAGCTTTGATGTCAAAGTAGGGATAAACCTTCCTTCAGTGCTACCCTGCAAATCTAAACCCGATGTATTTATGGTGGGTATCGGAGGATTCGCCTTCAAGACCTCTGTTGGAACGATAGTTGACTTCAAAATCACCGCAGAAGAATCCTTGAAACTAACATACCAGTCAGTTTCTGGTAACTCTTTTGAGCAAATCAACGTAGCTGTCTATACTTTCTATGCGATAGAAGCCCCTCCTCCAACTTCTAAGTCACCATTTATTCTTTGCAACTCCAACCAGTTCTATTCTCCAGAAACGAAGACATGTGTCAATTGCGCTAGCGAATGTGCCTGTTGCAATCAATATGAATGCACGAAATGCATTAAAAGGTGGATACTTAACTCAGGAAAGTGTTTCCCTACAAATGGAAATTTTATCAATGGCAGATTGATTTGCAACACGGGTTAAGAAAAGGTCAATGGTATCTGCGTTAAAGTACAGCCAATTCCTCCTCTGCCCGTACAATCTCCTAATATCTTCTCTAATCCAATACAGTATGACAACCATAATCCAGTAGTGTTCCAGCAAGGGGGATTCGCTGTTTCTACTAATACATGGTGTCCAACTGGACAAATACTTGTGAATGGTGTCTGCGTTTAGTAGTTAAACAACGGGTTCAGCTCAAACGAGTTCTTTGGGAACGGAATGTATCAACACCCTGTAACAAACTGTCCTCAGGATTTTTATTTAAAACAAGGAACCTGCGTACCCCTGCCTGCCAACTCCTTCTGGAATAGCACAGACATCGTCTGTCATAACGGATACTACCTACTTAATGGAATGTGTCTTGTTCTTCCGTAGGAACATACTTGGAATGGTGTTCAACTGGTTTGCAACGAGCAAGCAGGTTACTTCAATATTTCATCTAAATGTAGAAAGCTTTTGGAGGGGGAGGTCTGGATTAATAACCAGGTTAGTTGTAAAGATGGGTACTACAATAACTCTGGAATGTGTGTTTATCTGAAGCAAAATTAGATCGTAGTCAATGGTAGTGTGGGCTGTGTGGAAGGGTATTACAGAAAAGGAGCCTAATGCTAGATACTTCCTGAAGGAACCAGGTGGAACGGTAATTCTTTAATGTGTAAAGATAACTTTGTGAATATTTCTGGACTGTGCACCTCAATGCCAGCTAACTCCTTCTGGAACGGCATATCATTCGTGTGTAAGTAAGGCTACTACATGAACTCCGCTGTGTGCACCATTATTCCAGCTGGAGCAATATGGAATGGAATATCCTTGAGTTGCATGGATAAATACTACAATAATTCAGGCGTATGCTTGTAGATACCACCCAACTCTTACTGGACAGGAAGCCAGTTGGTGTGCTTAGATGGGTTCGTCAATGCTTCGGGAAACTGTGCACAGACCCCGCAGAATACCATATGGAATGGGACTGCCTTCGTTTGTAAAACTGGGTTTTTCAGCGTAAACAACGTCTGTACTCTGATTCCCCAGTTCAGCCATGTTGTTAACGGTAAGCTAGAGTGCCTTTCCGGGTACAGAAACCTATCGGGTATATGTAAGCAGGTAGTCGGAAAACTCTCCGTGAAGTTTACTGGGCTGGCTCATTTCTCAGGGAAGGTGATACTCAATGTTAGAGTGGAGGGTGTCCCCTTAGCAGTCAAATAGCAAGACCTTTCAACAAATTTTTTGAGTGTCATGCTACTGCCTGATACTCCATGTTAACTACCAAGTGTGAATATTCGTTACATCCCTAACAGCAGGGGAAGCTTCAGTGTGACATTAGACTTCAACAGTTCATAGAGGATCCCTCAGTTTGCAGTTCGGGTAGGGGTCAACCCCATCAAAAGTTCTTGCGAAGGACTTGCTCTTTACGACATAAGTTAGTTAAAGCAGATGAAAGTAGACACTGCCTCGATGGCTATGGGCAACAAAGTGTCGAAACTTGGCTGATACGTTAAAAACCTCTCTTTCGCAAAAACCAATTTAAAATTATATAAATAAAATTAAAATTATATTTGGCCGATACTATAAATCCAACATCCGACTATTATATTAAATTAAATTGCTAAATGACTCAACAAGACCAAATTTTGCTACGACTCCAGCAACGATTGGACCAGATGGCGAGTGAGATTTCTTTACTAAGTACTCAGTATGCGTCTTTGACCGCGACTTTCAACACAGCTTTAACCTCTTTGAGGGCAAGAATTGAAGCTCAGGAAGTGTTGATTCGTGAAACACTCAGTTAAGGAAATCTGCTAAATCATATCAGGACATTGGTTCGTGAGTAACTTCAACGAGCTAACCATAACTGATTGATATTTGATCCTCATAATTTTGAAATCATTAACAAGTTAATCATATGTAGCTAAATGCTAGTTTGATTATTAGTATTATTCAAATCGTATCATTCTTAGAGTTTTAAATGTACTTCACAGTTTGGAAGCGCCTTCACAATAGGGGATATATCTTATTGTGTCAGGTTATTTGAGACTTCGTAAATATAACTGTTTACTGGCATATAAAACTTCGAGTTGATACATTTTAGCCAGAATTTCAATATGCCTTCTGCCGATACCTGTCGAGTCTATTTATTTGCTCCATTACTTAGCTGCAATACCCCCAAACGGGGTGGTTCTCTTAAATACTCGCATGCCTCTTCAGTGATGGTGTTACCGCCTCAATAAGATTCTTATTACTCAAACATAGGCTAGAAAGGTGCCTCAGATTGGAAATGATCTTTATGCTCTCAGTGCTTATTCCTATCCAGGCTGAGTAGAGGTCTTCTTACTAAAAGAAACAATAGTTAAGAACGACAGCTGCGATATTAAAGCCATCCCTTTCTCTCCCAGAGTGGTATCGCAGTCTTCGTAAATAAAAACAGTACTTAATGTTAGAGAGATGGTAGACTTTAGGCAACTCAGGTGAGCAGCTCCTTGTTCCCCAATCTGATTGTTGGCTACATATGAGAGGAGGTCTTACATATGTTGAGCGTTTTCAACATCGGGATTTTGCAGATTTCTGCCACCCCTTCTGCTCCGGCCCTGCCGCCGATCCCGCAAGCCAGCGGCATCTTTGCCGCGCCATCGCCCCTGCCGTTCGAGGCGCCCGCTTTCGATC
>JAOXNN020201994.1:0-22659 GCA_028571205.2 Hydropsyche betteni | reverse complement strand
CAACATCTAAATTAAACTCTACAACTTGTAGTTGTTCCTCTGGACTGTTTTGGAATGAATCTCAAACGTATTGCCAGAATCAATGTTTAGGCATTTATTACTTATATGCAGACCCAAATAATCCTTTGTAGTGTCTCTGTAAGGCGGGATTTACGAAGGCTAACAGCGACTGCATCTTAACCTGCGTTGGAATGCCAAACTCTACTTCGGTATTAAAAGACGATGGTGAATGCGAATGTATTAGTGGTCATAAGTGGAGCAATTAATTGAAAGCTTGCGAAGAGCACAATAGTAACAAAGCTGTAGCCATTGGTGTAGGAGTAGGGGTTGGAGTTGGTGTCCCTGTCGTAATAGCGGGAGTTGCCCTGATTAGTATTGGAATAGCTGCCGCTACGAGTCCCGCAGCTACTGTTCCGGTTACGCTTGCAGCTCCAGCTGCAACTGCTGCCCCGATGGGAGCTCAAACAAGCATGACTACTATGGTGCCTCACACAGCAAACGTTGTGGCTCCACAGCCTTTGCACAACCCGGTTATCTACAATCCGCAATACATTCAGACTGTTCAGAATGCTCAACACGCTAACTATGGACCTCATAGATTTATAAGCTTCCCATTCAACCATTCACTTGAGGAGCTTCAGAGGATGGAAGAAGAAGAACATTCATGATGAACAGTAAATCAAACAATATTATCTAATTTATATAATTATGTAAATTTTATTTGGAAATTACTTTAAACCACAAATAGACTTTGGTTCCTGTATTTTTGCTTGCTGTATTACAACTGAATTGCGCTAATTAAATGCATAAACGGTAGCTCAAGCAGCTGTCATTTTAATCTCTTTCTTGTAATTACCAGCATAAGCTGCATAAACATCCTATTTCAAATAATCTGTATTTATTTTATAATAAATACATTCAACTATGACTTCAAAGAAGGTTTAACTCTAAAAGTACGACCCCAAAAAGACTTATTAACGTGCCCGTAATGCCGTTAAGACAGGTAGAGAGGTATTAACTAAGGCGGTTATCTCATGCGATTTATTAAGATGGAAGGTTATTCGAAAGCTGCCAAAAACATCTATAATCAGGTCAGCGATAAGATTGCAGAAGGCAAACTGAAAGAACTGGCCAACCTAACCAAACCAATAGAGACCTGCGACGGTTCAACTTACTTGTAAAACATCGGATAGTAAATTGTGTGGTTATTTAGCGAAATGCATGACAGCTACGTGTTTTACCAGAGAGCATATGAGAGCAGTGACCCAGTGGAGTCTCTGAAGTGGTTGGTGGCTTCATCGGTATGCGTCGATTTTGAATTTAGATCCAAGGATTGCTTTCAAGTCTACATCGACTGGAGGGTAGGCTGCCACTGGACCCATGCACAGGTGAAACCTACCAGGGTGTATTGAAGGATGGCACTTCGGTTGATATTGAGTGCTTTTCAAATGATCCGCCGAGGTTTGGGACGCTCGTTCTTAACAAAAAGACAGGGTTTGAACTTGTTGGTTACTACCAGATTCGGGCTATGCCTAACGGAGTTAATTCGATTTTCGGTGGGTCGATTGGCCATTTTAAATTTAAGTCGAAAGCAGGCTACACTTTCAAGATTCCGCATGGAGATATGGTCATCGATGGGTGCCTTTATGGGGATCCTACTTATCACTTGTTAGGGTCAGTGAAGATAGTTTGTGAAGAGTTGGCTATGACAGCTGAGATTAAATTCGACTCATTCAAAAATGAATATGCGTTAACTAAAATAGCTAAGGGCATATTGGGGATGTTCAGCTCATCAACTGAGGGAAAACCAACAGACGGCATGACTATTGAGATCGCACAGACGATGGGAGAAGGAAAAAATCAGAAATCGAAGGTGTTGTCTAAGGGATCGGGGTCTTGGCTGTCCCATTTAGAGTTTGATGGGCTTATTTACTGGAAGTACTTCGAAGATAACAATACTTGTTAATTACCGAAGATAATACTGCCAAGTGACTCGAGAACCCGATAAGATAGGAAGTTACTCATAGAAGGAAAGTTACCAGAAGCACAACGGGCTAAGGTTGAGTTAGAGGAACAATAGAGGAAGGATGTGGCCAATAGGAAAAAGAATGCCTGATCTTTATGCCTTCAGAGGTTTATTAATTAAAGCAATAGTTAGTAATTTGTGTATTGCGATCAATTCTGATCAACCATATCAAGTTACAAAGTTTTCTGATGGTCAACTATTCTAATTAGGCCAGAATTAATATTTTAAAATGAGTGTTCCCGAGAAGAGTCAATAGGATGTTGCAGTGCGCTAACAGATAAAGAAGAAGGATTTCCAGTACATAGCCAGGATGAAGAAGTAGATGCAGATGGAGGAGTAGTAGCTAAACAAGTTTTTCCAGAAGGCCGGAAAGCCTCTGAACTCCGATCCCACCATGCGAAGTATTTCCTGCTAACTCAGAAAGAAATGACGAATACATACAGAAAATGTCCGTCATCAAATAGTCTCTGCAGAGTTTCAGGGTGTTTGGGTTTCTGACTGACCTATGGAGGTACAAGGCATCAACGCCGGAATAAGAAGAGACACTCAGGTTTTGCAGAAAGAGAGTGAAGAGGAACCTAGTACTAAGTGCACTTGGTGGAGTGGTTATTACGAGCTTAGTTTCGTGTAATTTAGTTAAGATGCAGACTATTACAGGATTTACTTCGGATGGCCGATGAGGATATTCGGACTGGTGTCAGGTTTAGTGGGAGGAGGGATGTTTGGGCTAATTCAGTCGACTAAATTTATGTTAAAGACTCTGGATGAGTTAGGCCCTGAATACGCATTAGGACGTCAGATTCAGCAGGAGGTAGAGGATTACCGACTGGACAAGAAAAAGCCTGTGTGATTCCAATACTTGTGAAATTTCGAATTGTAGCTGTTGAAACAAAATCAATAAAAGAAATGTTTCGATCAAACTATCACTATTTCTGAGGTTTCTCTCTTTTGGGTCGTTTCCGGCAGATAGGTTCAGCTTATTCCAGTCTCTGAATCTGTTTTTCCTGGTTCTTTTCCTTCTCTTATTTAATAGTTTTGCACACTTCGTCGTAATAAGTGCAGGGAAGATTTTTCAATTGAGTACTAATGACCTTGAACATGTCCTCTATCATGTATTTCTCGAACTGTTTTCTGATCTCCTATTTCTTGTCATCCACTAGTTTCTGATTAATTTTAAACTTCTCTTGGAGCTTGCCCATCATCTCCGGGTCTGTAAACGCGATTGCCTTCAACTTATCCTCCGAGTATTCGTTCTTCTTGAGGTTCTCTATAGCTTTGTTCTAGGGGTCTTCAAGGTACTTTCCGATGTTGGCATACAGTTCAACTAATTACTTGATGATCTTTTTGGGGCCTATTTGGAGAGTGCATTCAATAGTTTTGCTGAGATATGAAGCAAAGGGGTATCCAGGCACATCAACCAGCTTATTGAAGTAGTCGTTGCTGGGATAGATGTTGAAGCCTGAGTTTTTCTTGAGAGGAAGCCCAAATATCTTAAGCACCTCCTAAATGTAAAGAAGGTTGATGGTGGAGATCGCCATGCTACACTTGGGAAACAGCTGCTCGATGTCAATGGTGGGAAGGTGACTGTTGACTGGCCTTCCGAGCTTTACTCTGCCTTCCATTATATTCAATATATTGCGATGCGGTTTTGACGTTTAAAACAGCACATAATACTATCAAACTAAATTGCAGATTAAAGCAGAGACTTTTGATTGTGTCATAGATGCAGTGCTAAGGATTTCTAAATGCACAGGAATCGGTTCTTAGGAGTCAACCATTTCAATTTGATTTAATAGTTCGGAATACTAAATAGTGTTATATATAAGGGTTAAATGGGATTGCCTTAGAAAAGAGGCGGATTGGAGCTATTATGAGTTTATGAAGTTTAGGTAAAAATACGCCTATACCGGACAACGTCCTTTTTCTTAAGAGGACAACCTATCGTTTTACAGGGGCTATCACAAGAGCTTCGGCATTAACGTCGTAATCTGTGAGTACAAACTGGTAGCTGCACCAGGAGAGGATCCCAAAGCCAAAAAGCTCTAGATGGATACTGTGGCCTCCAACCTGGAGAGAGTCTCTCGTATTGAACACAAGCACATAACCAAAATCCATGAGGTTATCCGAGCAGATAACATGATAGTGATTGTTCATGAGGAATGTGCGAGAGGATCGCTGATGAGGTTTCTAAAAAACTAACTGTATATCGATTAAAGACTGGCAGCTTACGTAACCAAACAGATAGCTCTGGGCCTCCAGTAGCTCCATCGGAATGGGATTGTTCACGGTTACATTAACTTGTAGAATATCGAGTTGGATAACAATGGTAGCTGGAAGATCTCGGCTAAGTGTCTGATATTGAAGGCCTTCTACCTGTCTCCGGAGTTCAAGCTGAAGAACGAGAGAGGGAAGTAGGGAGATATCTTTTCGCTGGGTACCGCCTTCTACAAGATGATGTTTGGCATATTCCCGTACTCGGGGAAGTCTGCCGATCAGATCCTCAATAATATTAGGACGGGACAGCGAAGAACGGAGAGTATACTGGAGTCCAAACTACAGGGTAAGAAGATCCCCTTCAAAATATTAATAACCAAACCAATTGAAAATCTGGTGCTCAGGATGATGAAGTTCTAGATAGAAGCAAGGCCAACCATTGACTTTGTGATATCCTAAATAACCGAGTTTTTGAGGGAGGATATGTCGAAGAGCAAGAAGCTTCCTGTGGACTTTGAGTCCGAATATAATCTGTTCAATTATTGTGATAAACCTTCAGAAACCGAATATGCTAGTTAGCAGATACTTACAGCAGTTAATAAGAAATCGTCGGACTTGGTTAAGGTCAAAATAGTGGGGATTAATCCTGACGACAGTCGCGAGATAGACGATTATAAGAAGAAACTATCGGAATTTTCAAATGATAAAACACAGGAGCATCGGGGACTCATCTAGATTAAGGAGGTGTTTGAGACGAAGGCATCACTGCTGTTAGTGTATGAGTATTTTAATCAAGGGACTCTAGAAGAATATCTAGAACACACTAAATAACACAAAAAGAAGGCTGAAGAGCTATTTGAATAATCAAAGGCTGAGGAGGCTATTACCCTATTGAGTCAATCGTTATTAGGGTACCAGCAGCTACAACCTTATGCTTGGTCGTTGAAGTCCAGAGTGTACATTAAAAATGGAGCACCGAAGCTGGCTGAACCTATCCTCTAGACGGAAGAAGTCAGGAGGAAGTTGTATTCGATGAGAGATACGATAGATGAGGTAGCTCCGGAGAAGAAGAAATCGAGAAGCCCAGTTCCCAATCAAAACTCAATGGATACTTGGTCGTTGGGTGTTATTTACTACAATATGCTATATGGAAGCAACCCAGAGTTTGACAATACAGGAGTATTGGTGTTTCCCAGCACTCGGGTGATTAAGGCCCCTCAGATGCAGAGATTATCATACTACCTCAACAAAAACCCTAAATAAAGGAAAGCAATATCCGAGTTGGACCCTTCGAAGCCCCTGCAATTATCAGACACCGATGAAAGGATAGGGTCTGAACTCAAGGAAACTACATCTAAAATAAAGAAACCCAACCCAAGAAAATAATCTACTAGGACAGGACTTTTCAAACAAGATAGCTAAATCGAAGGAGATCGGACATCACAAGGAGAAGCCCCATAGAGGAATAGGGCTGAAAACTTAAAATAAAAGTCGGTCTCACTGCAGATTTCGAGGATAAACTCTATAAAGAAACCGAAAGTGCAAAATAAACCCGAAAACGAATAAAATGAAGAAGATTCAGAAGATGACGATTGCTTTGAGAGGAATTGTATTGCGTTTGCAAGATGTGTAAGTCTTCAGAGTATCGATGAGTCGGGATTCTTCGATGCACTGACTTAATCTTGGACTCGTCGTATCCGGTTCGCTCTTAAAATCATAATAACTACGATTGCTTATGTTCTGCTTTTCTACATGGCCTACTTTACAGCATCGGGCGACCTACTGGTAAATAGAAACTTTTACGAATCAACAATGATAACCACAAGGCAGAACGTCAACGATATCGTACCCACTGTAAACTTTACTCTGGTGACAAAGAATAAGCAATATTTTACCAGTTACTACAATACAACTCTCAGCACTCTAAAATACGACATGAACTGTGTACGGGATAACTATTATGAGGGTAGCCCCTATTAGGACAAAACATACGTGAGTTCCTACATAAAATCTTCTGGGTTCATAACCTTCTAGATAGTAGGCTTTCTACTGATTATGGTCCACCTGCTCTTCAAGTGTTTTCAAATATGCAAGTTGGACATGTGCAGATTGATGCACGATATCAAAAAATATTAACAAAACAAGTACACTCGAGTATTGAGTTTTGCATTTAGTGAGCTGGCTATGGCTTCGTTGTTGTCAGTTCACTATCTCCTGTATGGATCGTTGTACCATATTGTGAGGGAGCCCTGCCTCAAAAACCCTGCGCTTCCTTCAGTACAAAGACTGTTTTCTGGATGGAATGGTTCATTTGTACTACTGTACATCTGGCAGTTCATTGGGCTTTTGGTTGCTTACATTCTCATCATATTCTCAGTGTTCTTCATGAAGAAAAGGTAAATACCCAGCTATGTTTGGATTGTTCTCCTGGCTATGTACATTGCTGGCCTGGGTACGAGGGGACTGGGAGGGTTCGTCGGCAACCAGACTGCATACGATACAATGGTTTCTGTATTTGGAGTATGTGGCTAGCTGTTGGAACTTATTGTACTCTTGTTGTGTGCTGCTGTTGATGGGATTATTTGGAGGGCAATTAGGAAGAAAAAGAAAGCAATTCGCCAGGGTCAAATCCAGGTGCTGGAGGAAAGCAACGCAACACTGGAGAATAACGATAACAGTGAATTCGTCGGGTGATGTTTTGTTGGTCAAAAGTCTATCTTTCAATCAGTTGGCACTGTACAATCACAACAATACATCAGCACAGAAACAGGCAAAGTTATCCACCCTCTTCCCTCCATACTGCTCATGTGCGTGCCATTTGCCTCTATCCGAGTAGGGAGTCTTAATTTAATCAAACTGTAAAATATAGACGAACTTTTTAAACCACAAGTTCGTGTAGAGCTCGTAGTCTACTACATCTTTCTAGCTGAGTTCATTCATTATTTTGAGGATATCTTTGCTGTACAGGTTGACTGCCATGCCAGTGCTCATGATGATTACGGTCTATTTGCCTGTTATTTGGTGGCGTTCAGTCACACTTTTATTTGTGGGGAGATATTATTGAGATAATCCGGGCATTATCCGGTTAGGAATGTCAAACATAGCTTCATCTGGCCCGCTTCGAACTACTTATTTGTAGGTTTTGCCAGACCTGGTTAGGAGCATAAACCCGTAGTCTCCCTTGTGCTTAAGAATAAGGGTGTTTTATTAAATTAAAGCTTGGGCTCCTGTATATGGATTTTTATTGAAAGAATCGATGGGACAGGATAGCATAGTGAGTTCCTTATCTGTAACCTTGACGTTAACCTTTGGGTAAGAATCCCTGAAAGGAAAGGTTCTGGCGAACTTGGCGAAGGTCCCTCTGGAGAGATAGGTGAGTCTCATGATATTAATGATAATTGTGGGTGTGTAGACAATATCTTTAAATGATCTCCAAAATATTCAAGGGGTTTTTCAGCACCAGCGCCACTAAGCCGAACGTTTGGGTCAACAAGCACACCAAAGTCATCTGCCAAGGCATGACTGGAAATCAAGTAACCTCTTCGAAGTATGAAGGGCACTTTCCAAACTTAGCAGGCTCTCAAATACGGAACCAAAATGGTTGGTGGTGTCTCCCCCAAAAAAGCTGGTACCACTCACCTGGGTCTCCCCGTCTTCAAGGATTGTGAATAAGCTAAAAAACATACCCAATGCAATGCTAGTGTCATTTATGTTCCTCCACCTACCGCAGCTGACTCCGTCCTCGAAGCCATCAAAGCTGAAATCGAGCTTATTGTTGTTATTACTGACGGTAAGAACATGAATAAGTTTAGGTATCCCCCAGCATGATATGGTTAAAGTGAAGCATGCTCTCAGATCCCAGAATAAGTCGAGAGTTATTGGCCCTAACTGTCCAGGAATTATTAAGCCAGAAGAGTGCAAAATTGGTATTATGCCTGGGTACATCCACAGACCTGGAAAAATTGGTATTGTATCACGTTCGGGAACCCTCACCTACGAGGCAGTAAATCAGACCACTAAGGCTGGACTGGGACAATCTACAGTGGTGGGTATCGGTGGAGATGCCTTCAATGGAACCAACTTCATGGATGTTTTGGATAGGTTTATGGTTGATCCTGAGACCAAAGGTATGGAGAGTGGTATGCAGGTATCATAATGATTGGAGAGATCGGTGGGAGCGTGGAGGAGTAGGCAGCCGACTGGATAAAGAAGAATAACAAACACAAGAAGCCTGTGGTAGGATTTATTGCTGGTATATCGGCTCCCCCAGGAAGACGTATGGGGCATGCAGGAGCCATTATGTAAAGTACGAATGGGGTAATGTTTAGAGGGAAAAGGCGATGCTCCAAGTAAGATAAAAGCTCTGAGAGATGCAGGAATTGTGGTATCGGAGTCTGCAGGGCTGATCGGGAAGCATATGTTGGAGGAGATGCAGAGGCACAAGTTAGCCTGATTATGTGGGTGAATGAAACTCTATGTTTATTAATTGGTGATTTGATGCACGTCAAAACGCTTCCAAAGTGCCGTAGGTAACGTACAGAAACCCATCCTCGTCCCTATGGTTTTTATAAATATCCTCCATTAGCTTCTCTAAGTAAATGCTACAATACCTCCCGACTCAATTACCTTACCAGCTATGTAAAAGCATAAGGATTAAGATTTTTTTATACGGCTGCCGAATAGCTTTTTGGCTGTTTAGGTGAAATGATAGAGGGTGTACTTCCCGTTGGCTAGAAACTTTACCTTTTAAAGGGGTTCTATCTTCGACCGGAGATCTTTCTCTAAGATGACGGCGATCATATCGGGAGTCCTACATTATTACTAAATTACTTTTTGACCTGCTACTCGTACATCTTTCTTCGTTGCTAAAGGTTGTGCCTCTCCTTGAACAACGTCGACTCTTTGTCAGATTTGCTTGCTTTGCCCGAACTATTCATTTGTCTCTAACTTTAAGACTATTATAGCAATAACCATTTGAAATACATTTACCCATCAACTATGGTATGATTTAAGGCAATTCTTGTGAATAGCCGCGTAAGAGTTTGTCTGCTTGGAAGTATCCCATTGGAGGGTGTTTTTGGCCTATTTACCGTTGTCTCGAAGACGTCTATCTTATTTCCAGAGCTGCTATCTACTAAATTTCTGGGTTATTTTGGGTGTACTTTTGAGAAGTCTCCCTGAGTTATGGGGTTACGCTTTTCTATTACATGGGTCTATTTAACTTTCTTTCTGTTGTTTTCCACCCCCAAATCTGATATTGTCCTCTAAATTAAGGCAGTTTAACCTTCTAAACTTCAGACATTCCGTACAACCTCAAGTAGGTTGGTTACTTGTTCTTGTTGAATATTCCCGACATGAGTTCACGACGACTCTACTCGGGATTATCTCCTCTTATGTGATCTACAAACGATCTCTCAGTCATCTTTCTGCTTATCTTTCTCTATAAAGAGTGCGTTTGGTCGTGAATATTTGATTATGTTCCTCTGCGAATACGGCGTCCTTTGGGAAACTTTAAACTTTAGGGGAGGGGGATGTAATTGTTAGATTTGATTACTTCGCGCGGGGGAAGCTTAGCTACGTCTTTCATCATGCTTGTGAAGTCACAGGTACTGAGCTGGAGCTTAGGGGAGAGAAGGGTCTGGGAGGTAAGCATCCTGGAGTTGGGTAGAGTGGAAGGACTATCAATCATAAAATAATATTTTATTGTTTGGTATATCACGACGTTTGGAGGTTCTTTTTCATTCTTGAGAACAGTTTTAAGTATCTTTAGAAAATCTTGCCCGCTATGTATCCGCCCAGAAAAGGACCTATGACGTATACCCAGGTCCTCTGGAATATTAGGCTTTATTGGTGGAATACCACAGAAACTAACTGCATTCCCAAGGCGACACCAGGATTAAGGCATCCGCCACTTCGAATTGCGTAATGTCTTCCAATATACAAAGCTCCTGCGATGCAAGTCCAGGTTGTGAGGGTATTACTGGAGAAAGTTGTTACTTCGTTGGTTATTAAGAGGATAAAGAAGACGAATACAAGAGTTCCGATGCTCTCCCCCACCAAATCACTAATAAGGTATTCCGGATCCTTAATATCAAACAGACAGATACCTAAAAGGCCATTGTTGGTGCGTTTACCTGACCCACAGTAGCCACACCCAGCAGAGAACCGAGTATCCCTCCTAATATCTGCCCGATCCAGTAGAGACCAGCAGCTTAGAATGTTATTCCGTCAGATTTTGAGTAAAATCCTGATGTAATTCAAACACTTACCCATAGTTACTGCGGGATTTACATGACCACCGCTGAAAGGTCCGCTAAATATGATTGCCACAAACAGTGAAGAAGCTACAAAGATATCTGGTATGTGAGCATATACGCTGTTATTGACGCCCAAAGTAAGAAGAGAGATTCCGAAGGCCTCGAAGAATATCACTCTCAGGATTGGTGGGGTAGGCAGTGCCACCGATTCCCTGTCGTAGCCTCTAAGAAGTTGGTCGTAGGATGATCTATCCTTCATATGACAATTTTATAACTATAGAAATGACATACATCATCTCGCTCACTTCGTCTCCTTGGTATTCTTCTTTTGGCGGGAAACTGGATTCATCTGGAAACCTGGGTTGGTTGCTTGAGAGATATGAGATTTAACGAACCCATTGCCATGTGGCTGAGTAAACTCCTTAATGTGCAGTTCCTGAGGGTTGGGCATCATAGGCATCTGCTGCATGGCTGGCATTCCTGACATTCCGGGCATTCCCATCATAGTGTTCATCATTCCTGGTTGGTTGCTCATCATGTACATAAGTTGCTGTTGCAACTGCATTTGCTCTAACTGCCTTGACATCATCATATACTATTGCTGCTCGAAGGTGTAGGTTGCTCTGAGGTCATCTTTCTCTCTCTTATCAAAAAGTTCGAAGGAGTTGAAGATACTCTTATTCTTTTTGTAGTTTCTGTAGATTTAGAGCATTTTCTTAGTTACCTACTCAGAAATATCGTCGCAGTCCTTACTCTTGGTAATGTCCTCGTTCTCTTCGTTTAAGAGGCCTTAGAAGTGTCGATAGGTGATGTCTTTAACGTAGATCCACTCAATGTCGAAGTGCCCTCTGAATTTGCCGTGTTGGTTCTCCCACCAGAATGGGAATGTCTCCTCGTTGAACCCAGATTTAAGACGAGCTACTCCTTCGAAATGGCCGCTCTTGACTGCACTGAAGAATAGGTAAGTGTCGATCTTTGAATCTAGGCATTCTCTCCAATACTGTTCAAGTTTGTTTTTGTTTCTGTAGGTAGTAGTCCATACCCCATACTTAATCGCCTTATGAATATTGTCGTCGTTGCCGCTTCGAATGACTACTCCTCTGGATTTACGAACGTTGAAATCCCTTTCCTTAGTAAGTGACTCGAGGTGAGGGAAAGACTTCACGATAGCAGCCATGGACTTATAGTCAGGACATGAGAGGTATTCGTTGAAGTAGGTAGCTTTGTTTGTGTAGTGTGCACTAGGTTGCATTTGTTGATGATTTATAAAACAGTGTAGAAAACCAAAAGTTTCAACAACTTATAAACGAGCATTACTACAACTCACCACTAATCGCAAGCTATGCCCTCAATCACTCTTGATTAGAAAAGAGGAGGCTTCTCAATAGCTTCTGAGGGATGGATGAATACTAACAATCTACGTCAATGGCTGCGTAGAGAAAACACTGGAGACCAACGCTAATGTTGTTTCTGAAACGTCAGTAGCACACAAGCTGTCTCTTTGCAACAATGAGCTTCTGAGTCGAATAGTTGGATTGTTTTATTGAGACGAAATAATATAGTGATATGCTGTCAACTTAATTCAAATAATATCTTGCCTTTGTTAGCCTGTTCTGTTGCAGTTCTGATAGCTTGACTGAATTCTTCGAGTCTGAATATTTTGTCCACCTTAGTGGTAAAGAATTTGAAAAAATTGTTCACCACATCCTATTTGGCTGCTAATTGCTACTTTTTGGACATTGCCTGCATATAGTTAACCAGCCAAAAACCTTCTATTCGTTTATTCTTGTAGAACAGCTCTCCGATATCGATATTTCCTAAAGGTTGCTTTGATAATCTGCCGTAGTTAATCATTAGAGACTCAGTAGGAAGATGATTGAAGATTCCTCCAGCAATATTCCCTCCTACGCAGTCTATGAAGCACAATTTGTCAGGAATAGATTTGATTTGGTCCAAGGTTGATTGGTTCTACAATCCAACAAACACTTTACTGGCGCCAAGTTTTTATAAATCGGCTACTTGAGATTTGTCTCGAACTAAACCGTAGGATTTAAGTCCATTCTCTAGAAAATAGGGGATCATCATTTTGCTTAGGGCGGAATTAGCTGCACTTATTAGTACGTTCGAATAGCCGTTATGTTTGATTGCTGATTTCAAGCATACAGCACTGAAAGGATTTACAAATGCACAGCATACGTCTAGTGGTTTTGTGTTGGTTGGCCAAACGATGAGATCATTGGTTGGAAGGAGAATGTGAGAGGAGTATGTTCCAGTCGTGGCATCAGATCTGACAGTGACGGTTCGACCCAGTAGGCTTTTGTCAGAGCTTTAGGCAATCTCACCGCTACCCTCGAAACCCATAGTAACTGGCAACTATTTCCTGATACCGTATGATCCCATCCAGAAATTAATGTCAGAAGGGTTGATAGGGGCGTACCTCATCCGGACGAGAGAGTGGGTTTGGGTTGCCTTGGGTATTGTAGTTGTAGTCAGAGTTGGAAGAGCTCTATATCTAGTAATTGTCAAAGATCTCATACTATAATTATATCTAAAGTCAAGATATTAGAAACTATGTTAGTAAACGGTATTTAGTATGGATCGATTGAATGGTTAACTAAAATAAGTAAGGAAATTCATAACACAAGGGTTTTCAAATCCTCAGGACGAGATACCACTCTCGATTCGATCACTGTAACATTGTTAGCGTTTTTACTCACAGATAAACCATCGCTCACTCGCCTTTATAACACCAACTCACTATCGACAACTGGGATTTTGTATACACTTCGAATATCTTGAGCTTTCTTCTCTATTTGCTTTGGTTGGGGTTGAGGTTTTCTAACCTCCGTTGGAAAGTAGTGCATGAGAACATTCGAATTAACTAAATTCTGTTGGTTGGAAAGTTAAAGTTTTTGTTGCATTAGTTGCTGCTGTTGTTGTGGTTGGTGTGGGTGCTGTAGTGGCTGTTAGTGGGATATTCGGTAAAAATTAGTAGGTTTTATCTGAGGAGGAAGTCCATATTCTTACGCTGAGACCTGGGAAGTCATAGGAGAGAATCGAGTTTGAGCAGGGGAGTAAACTTTGGGCTGAGGGTTTTGGGTAGGTACAGCATTTAAACTTCCTCGGGTTTAGGATAGTGGATATGAGTTTCTCACAGGCATTTTAGAGTTCGAGTTCGTTTGAGCTGAGGCAACCGGAAGGAGATTTTTAGGGGGACTTTGGTACATCAACCTAATTTAAGGGTGAGTTGATGCAGATGGTTGAGTTAGGGTGTGCCTGTGTTGCATCAGGTTTGAGGAATACCCACTAACATGAGGCTGTTGTTGTGAAAGGGATTTTTGAGAAAGGGATAGAACAGGCGAAATAGAAGGAGGTGGTATGTTGGGTGGACATGGAGCAATATGGAGAGGCGCATTCATGGGTGAAGACGTAGTAGTTGAAGGTGGTGAGGGAGCATCGATGACGAGCGAAGCCTTAGGGTTGTAGGATTAGCTGAGAGCGTCCTGAGAATTATTTACGGGCCTAAAAGTGGCAGTTGTCTCCAAAAAGGTATTTCTTCTATTTTGCTGGAATATGCGATCTGCTTCGGCAAAGGTCTCGACTTCCAAAACCTCATTTCCAAACTATTCTGTTTGTTCGGCTGGACTAATTTTGGACTTGATGATTTTGACAAGCGTTTTGATTTGGTGATTTTAACTAACAGCCGAACTGGGCTCCTATTCAATAGTGTTCAGTCCGAAGTTATCATTGATCCAGACTTTCACCTCGTTCTTGTGGTTTTTTGCTATCAGCCCAGATGTAATAGTGAACATGCCAAAGAGTTCGAACATGTCGGCGAAAGACTTTAGACAAGCCTGAAGCATCTACTCAGCTTCGATGTAAGAGAGTTCATCGATATCGCTGAGACGAGTTGTTCTTTCGGTAACGACAACAAACAGATTCTGCCTGGCACAGGTAGAGCCACTCTTTTGGAAGCCAAAATGGAGGACCTGTACGCACTGAAGGAGGTCAGTCTTGCGCATGTGGTAGATTTTAACTTAAGTATCGAAATTGTCGGTGGAAATGCTCCTTACGATGTACTTTTAAACCTAGTCGCCTGTGGAGGGATTTTTCAAAATTTAGGCTGCATGCTCCAATCCAATTTTCTTCCACCGTGCCAGCTACTCAATTTCGACATCTGAATTAGAAGGTTGGTTGCCCATGTTTCTGCTTCTCAATAATTTTAGATAAATTATATATAGAGTTCTCGAACTTCTCTCCCCACTATACCTATGACTTTTGGCACCTCCCCGATATTTTGGAGCTCAGCTTCCCCATTATTCGTATTTTCAATTATCGAATCTAATTCAAATGGAGGAAGAAGTGGTTTGAAACTAAATTAATAGCAGCGCTGACTTATATTCCGGAACGGGTGTGGGTATTCCAATATTAATTTTAACGGCATATGGGGAAATAGTAGGGATGTGATAATTATTATATCAACAGTATTGTAAGTTTGTTCATAAGCAGATGATATCGACTATATTTAGAAGGTTCTATTCTACAAGCATTTATTCCATAAAATAGATAATAGAAGACTATGAAGTTGAATATCAAATCTAGCTTCAGCAGGGAGTTGCCCCTCCTCTCAAACTCCATTATGAAGAACCAGGAGAAGGAGCCAGTCTACCTGAAGGATACGAAATAAAATCTCAATACTACTCAGAGATAGCTGCAGATGATCAGACAACTCTAAAGGCTTAACTAGAACTTTCTGACTTTTATTGAAGAAACACGGAATGATAGGCAGCGAATGAATAGAGTCATGGTTAAAATGGTTAAGTCTCAGACTAAGATGGTAGAACTAGCTTCCACGTTTATGGCATCTAAAATGGTGCCTGACTCGCAATAATCGACCAAGGTGTTGTAGGATCTGAAAAAGTAGGTTGAACAACCTGTAGTTGAGAGTTAGACCAAAGAATAGATGAAGTAGATAGAGGATGTAATGATGCCATTACTTCAATAAATGAATCTGTTGCAGGAGAGTCCGCAGAAGCAAAATTAACAGAAACTGAGGGATCGGCATGGGTCAGTGATAATGAGTGGGAAGATAAAATCGAATGCATCGATTAATAAGAAGGCTCAGAAGGTGAAAGGGCATAAAAACCTTCTATAACAGTAGATGGGCTTTCAGACCCTTAAATCTTCATCTTCGACATCTGCAATGCCCTTAGTTAGGTTTGATGAGAAGGACCATGTGATCGACTTCTAGTAATTCCTGAATAAGAATGGAGATCCAAGTAGCAATTAACTCAGGTAGGTGATTGGTAAGTGGGTGTCCGACATGTTGAGTTAGATATCCCAGTAGACTTTTAAAGGGTATTTAGCGAAATATCTTTCTGAGAAGGATACTAAGGTGTTTCTGGCTAGAAACCTTGTATTGAATTTCTAGAATATGTGCTCTTACTTCCATCAGAAGAAACCACAGCTCTGGATAGAGAGTAGCTAATCAATAATAGAGATATTCGAGAGGGAATGCACGTTTGCCCTTGAGTTTATGAAACTCAAATACAACCAGAAGGAGAAGACGCTGGTGAGTGAGGAGCTTAGGAATGCGATAAAAACTATGGATGACTCAGATAAGCCTGAGTTCGATATTATTAGAAATACGGGAAGCTACTTCAATAGGGATAAAGACAAAACTGAGCATTTGAAGATAGTGAAGAAGATGATCAACTATTTAATAGCAGAGTCGAGGTGGAGGATAACTGAGTTTCAGAAGATAGTTAAAGAGGTGTTTATTGTTGGAGGGCATGAACTTAAGCACGTCGAGGGCTCCAAAATTAAGGAAAATACACCACTGTATTCGGATGCAGAGATCCTCCAGTAGACATTCGATATTAAGACGCCTGAGGTACTGAGGATAGTCTTTAAGTGGATTGAGGACTTAGAGAAGAGAATAAAGGATCTGACCAGTGGAGCAATAATACACAATGAGTTTCCTATTCGAGGAACGAAATAGTCTGGAAACTTAAACTGGAAGATGAAAGAGTTACTGCTTAGACAGATGAAGACAATATCGGAAGCTGTTAAGCATGAAGGAGAGGATCTGAAAAAGGGTATTAGATTTATACTTGGGTTGCTTCCGGAGTACATTAAGCATCAACTAAAAAACTTCCCCAGCATCAAATAGGCAGAAGTAAGGAACGGTCTGTTCTCTTATGTGCTTGCTGATGCTGCATCCAGCTACTCCGTCAAATACTTACTGTTTCTAATAGAATCCTTGGTCAATCTATCGAAACATATCCTTAACGGAAATCAACCAGGAAAACACACACTGACTACAACGGATGAGTCGGGGAACGTCTACTCAGAATAACTGGAGTTTCTGGACTTGGAGTTGGTGTCGTTCAGTACCTCGGATATTCTTAGGTGCAAGTGCTATGGTACACTCTCTCAGTTGAAGCATGCTCATAAGAATATTCTAAATCATCCGAGCTTGGAGGTGTATAAGGTTAGGAATAGGATAGACACAAGTAATAAGGATTTTTTGATAAACGCTAAATTGAAGGATAGTGCTCTTCTTTGTTAGTTCCAACTGGGGCTTGTAGGAGGGGATAGTGAGGACCAGAAGCAGAAGTGTCTGGAGCGGTTTAATCATTTTTTGTATGAGCTGAGCAGAGCTAACTATGGGTCAGTGGCAGAGGCAGCAATAATAAATTCTCATTTGACGCAGTACGTGTCGTTTTTCGGTAAGAAAATGAAAGAGATTCCCTGGAGACCGAAAGCTCTGCCAGTGAAGGCTACTATGAAAGCTGAAAAGAACCCAGACTATGTAAGGGTGAATATGCAGTTGGAGGGTTACTAGAACATTCCAGAAGACTAGCCACTTATTTGCGAGGTATGCCAGAGCTACTATCCTGCCTATATAAATGAGCTACTTAATTTTTGGACGCCAAAGCATATAAAGCAGTTGAAGAATTACAACCTTGTCAACTAGACATAAAATTCTGGGGCGAATGAGGTCAGTAGACTGTACAGAACGGTATGTGGAGAGTGTGCGTATTACTCTCTAACGTCGAAGTAGAAGTTGGATTTGATTGGCAAGAAGCTGGCACTGTTCTTCTAGCCACTAAATGGGGAACCTACTGAGTATGTGTGTGCAATTAACAAGTAGTACATAGTCAATGAGTGCCATATCCTGTGTAGGTACAACCTGAACAAGTTAACGAATAACTATGTGTATGTATCAGCTAGGTACGATTAGCAGAAGAAGAAGTTGTGTCTGACCAAAGAGGAGCTACTGAGTAAGTATCGTGTATTCCAACTGAGAACCAACATAGTTAAGGTGCTGCAGGCCACTGCGAAATAAATAGACTGGAAGGAGGAGTATAAGACTAACCAGTAGGCGTTTGTGGAGAAACTGACCAGACAGGTGGATGAGTTTAACAAACCCCAGCAGATTTATGGGTTTGATGAGGTTGAGAAGTACCTGGAGAAATGCAAAAGCGACTAGACTTTCGTGTTCCTTCTGATAACGGAGAATAAGTAGACGGACTACTTTTTGTGGATTAATGTGCAGCTGAAATACAATTATGTCAAAATTATTGCTAATTCCAATACGGTGCTGACGGAGAAGGAGATACAGGGGCTAAAGAAGAGGAGAAACTGGTATTTGGATAAGGGTCGTCTCAACGATATGTCCTTCCTCAATGTTAACTAGGATTTGCCAGTAGAGAGGATAAGCCTGAAGCAGAATGAACTTACAGATATTTGCTTTATAACTAGTCAGACAGTATCGTTCGTAGATCTAACCTCCAACAACATAGCAGTAATGAAGCTGACAGCCAACAACTTCCCCAACCTCAAACACCTGAATGTTTCATTCAATAAGATACACACGATATAAAAGTTGGAGCATAAGTCACTGGAGAAGTTGTAGATGAATGTTAATAGTTTGACGCAGCTGAGAGAGGAGTTCTGGAGCCTACCCAGTCTGAGGTAGTTGAGTCTGATCAATAATTAGATAAGCAAGATCGACATGTCCAAATTCTCCACCATAGAGTATTTGGCTTTATGTAAGCAATATTTTATTCAGCTGACAATAAATTCTCTACTATTGAGTTCCCCAGCTAAATGCACAACTTAAAGACTTTGCTACTAGATAAGAACCCTCTTACTGAGATCAACCTTTAGTTCGTGCAGTTTAGGTAATTGCAGGTGCTCAGTATAAGTATTTAGTCTGTTATGCAGCTAACAATAAACTCAAGAGTATTAGGTTCAGCAGGGAGATGAACAAATTGCAGAGCCTCCACCTCAAGTAGAACCAACTGCAGGAGGTGGATATCTCTTCGACGGAGCTCCCCTTGTTAGAGATTCTAGATTTATGTATTTGTGGGGGTAATATAGCCAACAACCTGCTGGAGGTGATTAAGGTGCCAGCTGATCTGAGTTCGCTTGGACAGATGTTACTGAGCAAGAATAAGATTAGAGAGTTGGATATGAGCTCCAGTGAGATGAAGAATTTGTCGAAATTAGACCTAGGTAAAGGGGAAGTTATTTAGAGGATAACCCATATTTGGAGAAATTGGATCTGCCTGCCAACCTCAACAGTCTGAAGAATTTATAGTTGAACAACACTAAAATTAAGTCGCTGGATCTCTCAGAATCAGAGTTTCAGAATTTGGTGTAGATCCATATAAGTATTTGAAGGTGTTATGTAGCCGGTAATAATTGTCTGGAGGGTGTATTCTTCCCCCAGTAGATGAAACACGTGAGGAGGTTACAACTAAACAACAACCAACTTAAGCAGGTAGACTTAAGTGAGAGTTGTCTGGATAGCCTCACTCGGATCGATCTGAATTATAATGCGTTATAAAGGATAAGGCTACCGAATGAGCTTAATTCTATGCAGGAACTACTGGTAACTAACAACAAGTTGGAGAGTATTGATTTGTCGACTGTATCGCTAAATTAGTTGGTTCGTGTGGATCTCTGCGATAACTAGCTGACGGAGATAAAACTATCGACGAAGCCTATGAGCGCACTGAGGGTATTGCACGTGCACGGCAATAAGTTAGTAAGGTTTGACGTGAGTACTAGCCATCTACCTAATTTAACTTAACTTTAGCTATGTAAGTAGTGGATAATGCAGCTTAAAATCTTTTAGAGTAGATATTCCTACCACAGAAGTTAAGTGGTCTAAAATGCCTCAACCTGAATTCGAATAGGCTGAAAGAATTAAACCTTGCTGGCTATCAACTGACGAACTTGCAGGAGATCAGTTTCGCTGATAACCCGACACTTTTGAAGGTGGTGTTTCCCCCCGATCTCAAAAACCTTAAGATGCTGCATATTAAGAGGACCTAGCTGAAGGTGCTAGAATTGAATAGAATGAATCTGAGCAATATTACGAGGATAGAAGTGAGTGAGAATAGTCTTCTGGAGAGGGTGGATGCCCCTATCTGCAAAGTCAACTACTTGAAAACTCTGGTGCTGACGAGGAACAGGATAAAGAATATTGATTTGAGCCGATACCAGTCCTCCTACTTGTAGGAACTAGTACTATGTATTGAATAACATTAACTTAGCCTAAAATGTGCTTGAGGGCATCAACCTACCCATAAAAACCAACAACCTCAAATCACTGCATCTAAACAACAACTGTCTAAAGTCCATTGATCTTAGCAGGATAAAGTTCACTCGATTGAAATAGCTTAATTTAAGTTAGTTGCTGCTTATTCAGGTCGAAACATTCTACTTAAGATCATTCTACCCTCGATTCTTCCAGAACTGGTTTCGTTACATCTTCAATAGTGCCTGTTGGAGGAGTTCGACATGCTCAATAATCAGGTCCCTAAACTACAACTTCTAGATTTGAGGGGCAACTACCTGAGGACACTCGCACTCAACCAAAAGTCAACTGCTTTGAGGACCTTGTTATTAGGTAATGAGTGAGTTCATTTAGCAAAGAATAACATAAAATAACTAGATTTGTCCGCCAACTGCTTTGAGCTATAGACGGTCGATATAAGTAAGAGCCTTCTAATTCAGGGTACTGCCAACTTCAGCAACTCAAAATCAACCCTCCAAAACTACAAAAGAAATGCACTGTACTTGCGAGTAAGAAACCATCTATTTAGGTTTTAATCAATTCAATACAGCAGATATCTAACAACTCAAACTCAAAACAGGACTCTAAATTAATTAATAAGTTAAGAGTAGTGACTTCAATATGGGGTGCCTGTGGCTCATCAGAGGACTATCGCCGGAGACAAGGTCAGCCCTTTACAAATAAGCTCCATTAGTCAGTCGGTAGGTGATTGAGGGTTGTCTTAGCAGGTAGTGGCCCATGTAAATAGATCATAATAGGTCTGTTAGCATCCTGGGAATGTATGAGCTTATGGTCCAGAAGTAATTAGTTCCCAAACCATATGTTTAGCTCTTCGCATCCTTTCAAATCAAACCCTAATAAATTAACTAGACAATATACAAACAAGCTTCTGGCAAAAACATGCCAATTTTTGATTGATTTTGTAAATAACATAAATGTTAAATGTTTTTATTTTAGGATGAGTTTAGCACTATTCATTGTGGGCCCCAGCGGTTCAGGTAAGAGCACCCTCTGCTACAACCTCCAAAATATCTATAAGCAGCTTGGTGTGCCTGTCTCCATCATCAACCTTGACGCAGCCAACGAAGAAACCAACAAGTACACAGCTGACATCGATATCAATCAGCTCATTAGGGTTGAAGAGGTTATGGAAGAGTTCGAAATCGGGTAAGCCCATAAATTGACTCAGTCCTAATGCCTCGATGTTATACTGCATGGAGTTTTTGGAGGCAAACTCGTAGTGGCTCATTAGCAAAATAAAGATGATGAAAGACCATGTGTTGCTGTTCGACTTGCCTGGGCAGATTGAGCTTTACGTCAACCACGATAGCCTCAGGAAGATTCTTGAGAAGGTTCAGCAACTGACTATTCCAATAGTTATGCTGGAGTTGTTCGACTGCACCTATGTCTACGACCTTAAGCATTTTATTTCACTCTGTATGATGTCGTTGGCATCGATGATCAACTTCTAAACTCCGCACATAAATGTTCTTAATAAGGTGGATGTACGTAATCACTAAAGCAGCTTATGAAAAACAGGAGGCTTGGGACCCAATTAGAGGACTATCTTAATGTACCCAGTCTGGAAGAGATGGTGCAGTTCATGAATACAAAGGAGGAAGATGAACCATTTCTCACAGCAGTCGCTAAAGTAATAGACTCCTACGGATTAGTATCCTTCAGTCCACTTTATGCTTACAGCGTCGAACTGATCAGCAGACTTATGTTTGAGGCAGAGGAGGCTGTTCACACTTTGTAGATCAGGCAGCAGTACCCTAAGTTTAAACTGTTTATAGAGAAATATTACGCAAAGACAGCATATGATAAGGAACAGGGATTGGTGTAGCTGCAGATCGAGCTGTTTGACCAGGAGGACACAAGAAGGTTTGAGTCTGATATGAAGTGATACTCAATATGGTTAGTTTTAGACTCTATGCCTTAATAAATTAATTGTTAACAAACATATAACTAAAGCCTTATCAGGCAATTGGTTCTTTGTAATAATAAACGAATTTCGATAGTTCAATAACTTGATTTGATCTTGCCAAGACCATCTTCAATAGTTCAAACCCTCGATGCAGCTGTGAGAACATACCTATTGAATATTCAAATATAAATGGCAACCAGATGTACCTGTCGAACAATATAGTGGCCACCTATGGTTACAGCTCACATCGGTACAAACATTCAATAAAGCAACTCTTTTAGAATTAGCATGCTAGCATCCAAGGAGCATCAAATTTTTAAAAAATAAAGATTTTTTAATTAATGATTCAGGCATATTTTTGGCATAACCTTAGTGAATAACGGATGGAAACATGGCGTAAGCCTAAATAAGTTCGAAATATAAAAAAGGTCTTACTGAAGTTTATGTAAATATTAAGGCTTTTATTAATTAATGTCTCATATACTTTTTATTTATTGTATTATGTACAAGCAAGACCCCATTTCTCTGCTCTGTTCCTAACACGAGTAGCCTCTTAGTCTTGTGTGTGTACACAAGTCCTGTGTCAATCGATCCTTGATCTGTGCTATTTGCTACAGAAACAAACATACACACCATACTTTTG
>JAOXNN020201929.1:0-22676 GCA_028571205.2 Hydropsyche betteni | reverse complement strand
AGGCCAGGCGCCCACAGGCGATTAGTCGCGGCGCGATTTATAATGGAACACGTTGTTTTGGGTTGAAAGGCGCGCATATGACATATGCGCGCCTAGTTTATGAGGCTAGGCGCACACATGTGGATTGTAGTCGCGGCGATTTTTCGGTGACAATGGCGGATCGATGGATTCTCAGAAAAACCTGAGAACGTTACAAACAACTACAAATCGCATGCGTGTACGGGGTCTAAGGGCTACTATTTAAATGATCAGAACTTTAAATGGATTTGTCAGAATTTATATTAAACGGTCAGAATAATACTAAGAACCCTAACCTAACCTATTCTGACCGTTTCGTTATTAAATTCTGACCATTTATCATTTTATTCTGACCGTTTTTGATTAAAATTCTGACCAAAACATGATTAAAATTCTGACCGTTTAATTTTTTGCAGTTTTCAAGTGGCGTCCGGCATTACGTTTGTACAAGTACATGCGCCCATACTCATTCGCAGTTAAAAAGTTGGTCGTACGAAACTTTTCGTTCACGTATCGAAGGAGTATCATCAGAGTATTTAATACCACGATCAATTCGTCGACACAATACCTAATTTCATTCGTTACGTTAGATTAGGTTGGGTTGAGTTCTATTTCGTATAGAAATAATCAACTGATGTTTAATGTCAAAACTTGGATGCGAATGTGTGCGTGAATGCAGAGTACCAGCTTAAAACTTATAACTGGATTTGTATATGCATGCGTTTCACCGCTCGGGAGGTTGGTATGTTCATGTATGTTCATGGGTGGTTAGCAACTTTTACCCGAAAATGGATGTTTGTTTGTTTGTTTGTTTGTTAGACGGCGTTTCACTCCAACACCGTTCGACCGATCGCTATGAAAATTGGCATGTGGGGGAGAAGTGGCATGAAAGAGCCAGTTTTAAAAAAGGGAAAAATTATATTGAAGTACATTTAAATAATATTGAAATAAATTGGCAACGTTCGAGCCGTCGTGTTGGCAGCCATGGTCGAGCGAGAGTGAACAGAGTCGTGGATGACGTGTGCGTAGCGGATAGCTGGTGACAGGAGTGACAGCAGTCCGACGAGTAAATAATCGATATAGACACAGAATAAAGAAGGGACAATGTCGAATCCCGATCCAGACGATATCGCCGCCGTGTTCGCGCGCTTGAGATCGCAGACGGCGAACAAGGTACGAACAATCATTGGAGTACGATAATTAGTGACGTTAACCCTTTGTGGCCCAGTGGTACCCAGCTGGAGCCACCATTTCACCACGTTTTCGCCAGCATTCCAGCGGTTCCATTGCGACACAAATGGTTAACGAAATAATAAAAAATTCCAACGAACGCTAAATGTCTCTGGTAACGCTAAAATCAAAGTGGTGTCGAAATAGAACTGTTGAGATACTAGGAAAAATATAATGATATATCGGTTCCGCCACGGTACACTGAGCCACAAAGGGTTAACGTCAGTAGGTATAATAGACGGGTTCTGACTCACATACGCATCTAGCTCACATACCCTTCTATCTCACTTGCGATTCTAACTCGGAATACTGAATTTTTATCTTTGAGCTAGTTTCGCCGTGATCCAGAAGCTTATGTGAGCCGGAAACGAAAGTGAGTCATACCCCATCACGATCCAGAAGCCGTCTTGAGTCACAAGCCGTCACAACCCAGAAGTCATCATGAGCCAGAACCCGTCCATTATACCTACTAACGTCCGTTTCCTTGCTAGGTGTGCTTCGACTGCGGAGCAAAGAGCCCCACGTGGTCATCCGTCACTTTCGGAATATTCATCTGCCTGGACTGCTCGGCTGTCCACAGGAGCCTCGGAGTCCACTTGACGTTCGTGCGGTCCACCCAACTGGACACCAACTGGACGTGGCCGCAGTTGCGCAACATGCAACTCGGCGGGAACGCCAATGCGGTTTGTCTCCTCACTTTTTGCCCCTTTCGAACCCCTGCACTATGAATTGTCTTCGATCTCTCCCCTTTTCAGGGCCAGTTCTTCCGGCAACACAATCTGACGACCGACGATGCCAGGCAGAAGTACAACTCTAGGGTCGCGCAACTGTACAAAGACAAACTGGCGGCGCTCTCCGCCAACGCCATGAAAGTGTACGGCACACAGGCAAGTACTCGAGTCGCGTTAGACCTTTCGCAACATTTTCACATCTCAATGTCACTTTTCCCCTCGGTCCCTTTCAGCTTTTCATCGAAACGCACGTAGAGCCCGTCGAAGAGAAAAAAGAAGAGGTCAAAGAGGTAGACTTTTTCGAAGAGCACACTAACCGAGCCGACGACTTTGTGCCTTTCGAGACTAACCAATCATTACTAAGGAATACTAATTCTTCCATCGATCGAAAGGTAAACCCCGTCGATTCCTACCTTTATCGCTTTTCCGCTTACGATATTTCATTTTACATAAAAAATATTTTCGATTTTGGATTTTGCTCACCCTTCCACGTCTATTTTATGTATTTTACCTCAGTCGACTGTTCGATTTCACTAAACATTCTCTTAGCATGCATCGTTTATGTTTAAATTAAAAAAATCACATCTTAATATAATCATGCAATATTTTGTATCCCCCAATTTGTTAGCATGTGATTTAGTCTTCTAAGCTATGTAGAAAATAAATTTTGAACTGTAACTTAAATTATTCACTGCAATGTTTATTAAACTTAGCAGAAAAAAATGTACCTCCGAAATGTTTGATTTGTGAGCGCGTTCAACGTGCAGGTAAACCTAAATTTTTAAAATTTTAGATTTTACCCGTCGATCAAACTAAATTGAGCAACAGTTCAAACTCCGAAAATGTAAATAATTCTATGTTGGGACCAAAGATCGATCTTTCGGAAAACATTTTGACCGACGAAAATAGAAAACCTTCAATTGGTGTGCGAAAAATTCAGCCGTCTAGAAATAAGGTAAAAAAATATATACAAAACTAAATTGTAATTAAAATTGAAAAAAGCTTATGCAAATTTTCCGTTTTACAGATGGGAGCCAAAAAGGGCGGCTTGGGAGCTACCAAAGTCAAAGCAAACTTTGACGAAATTGAACGTGAAGCTGCTATGGCTGATAAATTGAAAATGGAGGTAAAACGTCTATTTTTTTTTAGTCTCTTGTGTAGTTCTTTATTTTAGTGTTCATTTTTTTCCGATAGAACGCCGAGAGTAATAACGCCGTATCTAAAGTTGAAGAAGAAGCTGCCGTTGCATCTATGCGTCTCGCATACCAACAGTTGAGCACTGCTGATCAGAAAAAAGCAAAAGAACTCGAAAGATTGGGAATGGCCATCACGTCTTCTTCTAAAACTAAAAAGTGTGAAATTTTTTACTAATTCTAATATATACATTTAATTAGAATCAATAAATAAATTTTATTTTTTACGTTCCTAGTTCTGGTGTATCTCATTCTGCACTCGGAGACATGCAGGTTATTACACAAGATGATATTTCTTCTGAATCTGTGAATAAAACGTCCCTCGATGACTTTGAAGATTTCGGTAGTTTTTCTTCAAGTTTCAATATGTACAGGTAGTTTGAACTTGAAGAAAATAATTGTTTAGTGTATGAAATATTTTCAATTCATTTTCATTTCAGGAACGATTCTTCCAACAAAAATTCAGAATCTCTTATATTCGATTCGATGAACTTCAAAGACAAAAACAGCAGCAACACGAGTAATTCTTCCAGTTATGCTTGGGAAGTTATAGAAACTGAGTCTCATCAGCCCGTTAGAGGAATGTTCGACAGTGAACCGTCTACACCCAAAAATGCAATGTCATTAAGTGAGTTTTTTTCATACTGCCAATACATAAATTACTCAGATGTATTTATTGAGAAGATTTTAAAAATATCGTTTGTATTTTGTACTCAGTATTTTTTGTTGTATTTTTTAGGTAACTCAAACTCATTTGGTGGGAGTGGAAGTACGAGAATTAATAAACAAACTGATGACGGTGATACTGCAGTAAAAAAATTTGGCGGAGCAAAGGCTATTAGTTCTGATCAATTTTTTGGTGACGATGCTGCAAACAAGTTTGAAAGAGATGCTAATTTAAATAGGTAACTCTTTGTACTGATTTTTTCACATTTTTTTTATATTTCATAATCAATATATTTATATTTTTCAGATTCCAAGGTAGCACCAGTATATCGTCGGCTGATTTTTTTGGCACACCTGACAGAAATCAAAGTAATAAAAATTCCATGCTTATATTTCTAATCCTATTATAAAAGATCATGTTATCTTTAGTGGATTTGTACACATACTATTGCTTGTTAGATAGAAAATTCACACATAATCAAACAAGTTTTCACAACTTAATTAAAGATCTTCATTTTTTTTTTTTTAAAGAAAGAAATTTTGTGTATGAATCTACTACATAATCATATATTTAATTTATAATACTCTATTAAATGTCATGTCTATGAAGTTTAAAATTAAATGTTTTTTTAAAACTTTCAATTTAGGAAATGCAAATGCGCATTTCAAGCCTTTGGATAACTTAGAAGATATAAAAGAAGGACTACGGCAAGGCGTAACAAATGTTGCTGGAAAATTGAGCTCACTCGCTAACGGTGTCATGTCTTCCATTCAAGATAGATATGGATACTGATTGATAATGAATAAACCTAAAAGAAGTTGATACCGAAGTCTGATATTTGTTCATTTTATATGTTTAAAAGGGGTAATTTTTATTGTAACTTTTGAAATAGTGAATGATAATAAATATTATTACACGACATACAAATATACATATATGTTCAAGGGTACTTGTGGGGAGGGTAAATTATAACATCAAATATCAGCTAGAGACAATTTTTTTTTTATAAAAGCATACCTCACTAATGAAGCCATAACATTCCAATAATGTTTTGAAATATTTTTGTTTTTTCTCGATTGTAAGTTTAGCACCACATCAACTTTGTCATTTATCATCACATAAATACAAATCAATACAAAATCAATAAAAAAATAATGATTATATTAAGGAAATATAATACAGTAAGGTCCCTATAATGTAATTTTTTTCAAACGCATTTAAATTTAAAAAAAATTAATTCGTTTCAAATGTATTTGAAACAAGCAATTAACACGTAAAAATATTAAAAAAAAAATGAAAATGTTTCATTTTGGATTCCCCTAAATTCCCCCCTATAACGTAGAATCTATCTCGACCTTATAGTGGGGTTTTTACTCCACATGAAACCATATATTTATTTATTCATGCACCATAAAGTGAGGTATGCTGCATATTCATGACTTATTTGCAATGTTAAAAAATCATGTATGTACAATTATTTGCTTGTTTGAATTACTTTATTTTTATTAATTAAAAGTCTTCCACTTATTTGTTTTATTCAATTAATTTATTCTTTATTTGTGATTAATGTAATCGCAACTTATAAATAATTTAAACCAATATGCACAAATAGAAAATTACTAGCAAATCAGATTAAGGAACTGTTTCTATCTTACCTTTCATAGTAAATTAACATCGTTGGGCTAATTAAATGAAATTTCAACATCCACTGGGAGCATGTTTAAAAAAATATTATTTTATTTTATCAATTAATAAGTTTGTATGTATGATATATGAAGTTTTATTTGTACTACAAGTCATAGTTTTTTCACTTTTCATCAATGAAATAATCACAAACACAACACATTGATACATTCCAGTAATTGTTTTGTTCAAAAAAAATGTTATTCGTGAATGTTTCAAAATAATTGCTTCAAGACTCCACTGAATGGTGCAAATAAAAGAATCCCAGAAAATATTTTTTATTATTTCATAAAACTCCTTTTAATCTTACAATTAGTGTGTGACTTTTGATATTTAAGTTCTGGTTACAGAATATGAAGAAAAAAAATCATTATAATTTGTTTTCAATATTCTTTGGTGTAAATAAATAAATAAAAGTATATATGTAGTGGAATTTTTGTTTACAAATAATACAGTTTAAGTAAGTTTGCTATTGATTCAAAATTTCTAGTTAATATATGAATTATTTTGTACATATTAATATAAATGATTTTTACTGAGTGAACTGCAAAACTTTTTATAACTGACGGCTATATAACAATCTATCAATATAGAAAGTTAAATAATATTTGACAAATACAATCACAATATTGATATTTTTTATAAAGTGATTTGTGTCGTATAAACAAGAGGATTATAAAGAAAATTTTACTAAGTAAAATGTAAGTTTAAATAAAATGGAGATTGAAGAAAAAAACTACAAAACCAAGTTCAGTTATTCTTTCATGTTTCATGAAACTTCCTTGATTATTTGAATAGATTTTGTGAAAAAATTAAAATAATTGCTGGTAGCCAAGAGTTTTAACTGATATTATGTCAGTGACTGTTTTAAATGCTATCTTTAAATTGAATAAGAAATATCAGAAGTATTAGTAAAAAATATAAGCCGCAATAGTCTTCATTTTTATGTATTTTATTACATACCTGATATGTAAACGAAATCTTACATAATTTAGGTGTTGATTGATTGTAATGGTTAAAAAAAAATGATAAAATTGTAATTTACGTATAAAATTTTGTAACGGATTTCCATGGTTCTCATAGTGTACGTATACAGAATTGAAACAATGCATTGCTCAATTATATAGTGAATTTTTAAATGATATTCTGTTCTATTTAGAAAGAGATTATAACATAAATACTTTAAGTGTGATCAAATACATTTTATAAATAAATTATATTTAATTTATGATTGCAATCAACAATTAAAAATGCTTAACTATTTCGGTGGTGTTAATATAAAAAAAGTCGACTTCCTAAGTTATATATACATGTTTCACTTACTATCTCAAATATTTTAAATATAAAAAATATTGAAAAAACTTAGAATATCAGTAATCGTTCATATTATGTGAAAAAAATTATGCATACTGATGACTAGATAACGATCAGCATTCAATGCCCAAGTTATTAGAAAAGTTATTCAGAATTATCTATCATATTTCAATCAAAATATTGAGATTATGTATAGAAGAAAATTATACCTAGTCGGTAATATAATTTGATGTAAAATGCACATTGCAATGATTCATGTTGAAAAGTGAGCAACACATTAGAGAATTTGCATTCACAGTCATTCGGCTACTGTTAAAATCATTTATTTTGTAAAAATTAAATTTTTTATGTACACGTTGATAGTGAAGAACAAATAAAAAAACTTTATTTGATAAAAACTCATTTATTCCGAATTTGTTTGTAGAAAAAAATGAGTTCAAAAAATATGTAGATTTTTTAAAGCTAAAAATCACAAACAACCTGGCAAAATTACTGTTAATTGGGTTCTATATTTCTGTAACTGCACACAATTGCATAGTAATGTTCGTGCTGATTTAAACTGAGTTTACTTATGTATTTGGTGAATTTTGCTGTATCCGATTCAGAGTAAACTATATTCAGTGCGTTGTTTTTCTGACCGACAGATATGACGGGATCTGCGTTAACTTTTTCGGGATCTAAATACGTTATGATCCCTCCTTTTAATTGTCGTTCAGGACTACCTAAATACAGAGTGACATCGACTTCTGCCACAGAATATTCTTCTTTCACTGGAATTACCTATGAAAAAATTTGTCAAACATTACAAACTCTGTACTTAATAGTAAAAGTTTTTTATAATCGCAAGAATCACAAACCGTATAACATCCGGCTTCCCATTTTTGAATTTCTAATTTGGCATACGATAATATACTTTGATTTGTATAATCCTTGAGAAGCTTCATGAAATGTTTGGATGTGAAAATTTCTATCATGTTTTTTAGAAGTTGCATATCATTTTCACTTAACTTGTCAAGCGCTAGTGATTGATAATTTTTAAGGTTTACTGGCCCGCGTTGTACCCATTCTAAGTCTGTTGAATTGAAAAAAAATTAACAAAATTCAAAATTAAGCAACCACCAACGGAAAGATACACACCATTATTTTTTAAAATATCTATAATCGCATCATATTTTGTTTCGAGAAAATAACTCTCTAAACTGATTTCTGAGGTGTCTTGAAATTTTTCCAAGATTTGACTTTTGCATTTGGGCGATAAATATATAGGGGATATCCATTGTTTTAGATCAGTTTCAATCTGAAATTAAATTATAAATGTATAATAGTTTTTCGTAAACAAATTCAGAAAAAAATAATTAATTTAATCACTAACAATTTCGTCGTTGGGTTTTAAGAGAATATTTTTATCAGATTTTTGAACCTCTTCTTTCTCTTCACTTTCAATGGGACCATGAAACCATCCGTTGATCGTTAGTCGTGGGAAATCGAACGAAACTACTTCAGCTACCTAAAAAATCAAAGTATGAAATCGTAGCGATCTTTTGTGGAAAAAATAGTTGAAAAAATAAAACTCGTTTTACCTGATGAAATGAAACGTTATTTACTTTGAAAAACGCAAAAGTGTTATTTCGCGGCAGAAGCGCTTTGACAACGGATGTGGGCTGTCCTTCCTTGGAAGCGAAAAACTGTAATTCACCTCCCATCGTCTTTGACCACCCTTTCTGTAAACATACAATACGTAGTCTTCAAAACGTATTTTATTGTTATGACGTGTTTCGATTAATGACGAAAAAATACCTCTCCTTTATCGCCAGTTATAAAATCTAACCGGTCCGTAGAAGATGCGTCGGGTTTATCCTCGTTTTCGCACGGGATATCCCACGGGGCCAGATATAAGATGAACGCAATTTTTCTGTCTTCCAACAGGTCGTCGTGAGTCAGCAGATAGTCTCCGGGTCCATAGAGAGCGCAAGAAGCCGAAACATGGGTCAAGTTAGTGTCGGTGATTTGAGCTACCTGCAAGTGTCGACGTTAAATAATTTCTCAAACGGAAAATGGACTAAAAAATTGTCAGTCGCCTATACCCATTTCATAACTTGGTCGGTGAGCAATTCGTAGACGGCCTTAATGTTTCTTTGCCACGAAAACTCCTTCAAATCTGCAGTTCTATAAAACTCGTACAGATCCATGGTTTTTCTGAACCAGTCCAAAGTGTACATGTCGTCGACGATGCCGTCGATCGCGTCTGCATTATTAAAAAAGTTATCCAGCACGCATATTTGGAACGGCTCTGAGACAAGGGTGATATTTTCGCCGGTAAACGCCCGTTCGTCGGACCAACACGAGAGGAACTCTCGGCCGACTCGTTCGCACTGAAAACTTTCGTTCAACTTGATATCAATGGAGGAAGATTGTTTTTTGGAAAGGGCTCTCGAGCGGGAGCTTAGCCCCGAAGCCGCACTGTGAATCACGTCGCACAAATCCTCGTCGCATTCGCTCTCGCTACTGGACGACGAAGACTGCTCGCTGGAGCCATAACCTAGAAAACGAGTTGAGTTAACCCTTTTAGACCTGACTTTTCTTTGGATGAAAACATTTTATTTAATCGAATTCTGTTTAGTGAGTGAACAAGGATGAGAAATACATATTTTTTAATTTTTTCAGAAAATATTTCATAACTTCAACATCAAATTACAGCTTAAAAATTCACAACTAACAATAAATATTGAGTTCAATCAACAAAAGAAGTATTTTTGAATAAGAATATAGCACAATAATGTGATATATTTAATTCTTTCATAACAAAACAATGAATAGTAAATGTGACAGATATGCCTGTCAGTGTGACAGTTGCGACTTTTTGGACAAATTACCTTTTAACAAAAATCATGTACACCATATGAAAAAACTGGCAGCAGCAAAAGAATAGGTAATGTGTACTCTACGATATGCAAAAGGTTGCAGTGACGATAAAACGAAAAATAGCCTTCAAAACAATCATTCAAGTTATTGTACATTATAATGTACACTGGGGACTGAAAGGATTGGTTAGGTTAGGTTAGGTTAGGTTAGGTTAGGTTAAGTTAGGTTAGGGATGAGCAAAAGTGACAAAAGTGACGAGTGATGAGTGACAAGAGGGGGAGCACCTTTTCTGAGCTTTTTGGCTTCGGAGGCGGTGGCCTGGTACGAGTCGACGTGACATATAGAAGAATCTTCGGTGTCGGAGTCGTCGATGACTATCACCGACGCGGACGGACGCTTCAGCGACCTTTCGTTGGAGTCTTCGAAGGTGTCGTTGTTCGCGTCGTTGTCGTCCCTCATGTCGTAAACCTCGTCTTCCACGCTCGTCTCCATATTCCGTACTCGAGCGGTTCACGTCCGCATTGAAACGTCAACACTCTGACAGCGGTCTCGAGCGAGCTTCGTACGGCCATTACTCTGTCGCACTTCGTTTGCCAAATTTTGCTCAGTCCGCGTATTACGCAAAACACTTATATGTACTATGTTTTCCAAAAAATAAGCCCTACCGTAATTTTAAGATATTTTTCATTTCTATCCCGTAAATAAGACCTAGTGAGAAAATGTTCGACAATGTGGTACTTGTGACTGGTCATCACAGTGGTTCTGATTCGGTGCTCTGTACATAAAATTAAGATTTTGTACAAATTTATATTTTTTAATTTGATTTCTTTGACTATATATAGTTAAATCTGTTAAATTTTTGATAAAATTTATTCATATTTGCATATTTTCGTTCGATTTCTGACCCTGCGATTTTTTCACTAATTAAAAATCTGTATTTTATTCAAAAAAAAAAAAACGTTTGAACTAAATATTTATTTATGGACAAACCATTGTTGAATGAGATATCACATGTACCTACGAGGAGTATAAATTGTCGTATACACGAACTTTTTTTCGCAAAAATAAGCCCTAGCACGATTTCTGGGTACAAAATTAATATATGACCCGGTCTTATTTTAGGGAGAAGACGGTACAACTATTAAATTATAAAAGTATACGAGTGTAAATAAGTATTAGATTCCACAACATACGAACATAGTGATGGATCACTAATTACATACTTATATAACTCATAAGAAAGTATTCAAAATTGTTTGATCGATACGTTGCCATTCTTTTTCAGTTCGCTATCATGAATACGTTTCGACCCGATTCGTTAAAATCGAATGATAGCCTGTTTCACGAAAATGAAATGGACGCATTGAAGCAAGAATTAGAAAACGAAAAAAACAACAGGTTTACGTTTCATGTATAGGACTGTACTTGTAATATTGTGATGTAAACTAAAATCTGCGTATTTCTGTTTAGAGACAGTGCGTATTCGAGAAACAGCGAATTAGAAAAGTCTATCGTGAAAATACAGGAGCAGCTCAACAGAAACGATTACGAATGGGACAACGACGGCGAGTTGAGGAGCGTTCTCGAAAAAAACAAGGAACTCTCTGACGAAATAGAGAAACTGAAAATCCAATTGCCGGAACTGAAAGAAAAAATTAGAAATGCGAAAGTTTGCGGAAAAGGTACATTTCAAACGACAACTAAAATCCATTCGCCACTTCATTTCTTTAAAATTTGATTTCAGACTGTAAAATGAAACACGACAATCTCAATATCAATTTGGATCTTTTAAATGAGGTAACGCACTCAAATCGATACACGTATATTGAACAATATTTATTTTGACGCTTTTCATTCGCGGATTCAAGGTGGAGCTCACAAAGACTATAAAAAGATTAGAACGTTTGCGAACAGATATCAAAAGCGAACTTGTAAGCAAGGAATGGAATTTAGATAACGAATCCAAGGTACAAAAAAGTCATCGATTGCACAAATTAAATTATTTATTCACATTAAGTACATCGAAGAAATGAATAAATAATAAAAATATATTTCTTATTTTAGATATTTCAACGTATTACTGATCAAAAAATACATTTGAAAAATCAATTGTATCATAAAAATATAAAAAGAGAAAGCTATAATAATTATTGGCAGTCGATGTAAAACGAAATTACGTTTCACAAATTCGAAAAGCACAATAGTAGATTACGTATTGAACAAATTTAGTGGCAAAAATGATGATTATAATTGATAACGTTTAAATTATAAAATATATAAATATATTTGATTAAAAAATAACATAATTTACATAGGTATTAGTTCAGTAGCAAATATTAATACAATTCACCAATAAAGTTAAATAGAATCTCAATTGTTAACATAAAATACATATCATCTATTATAATTTATCAAAAATGTTTAACAATAGAAATAAAATAAAGTAAAGATCTTTATTTTAATATTATGAAATAATATATTAATATATATAAATATATATTATTAATCTTGTATAATATGTAAGCATTTTATTTTTGCCAAATGTTTTACAACCAATAGCAACTCTGAAAAGAAAATTATAAATATTAATTACATATTTTTTTGTTTTACTAAAATCTATTTATAATACAATTTTGGAATTTTTGTTCAATTACTTGTGAATCTGGTCAAGCATAGGCATAGTATATGCATATAAAGCACCCATTGTTTCATATGTTACAACACTAAAGACCTTTTCTGAAAAAAGGTATAGTTTATATTGTAAAAAAAGTATTATTATTATATTTTTTCAAGAATTTTTTCAAAAGTAAACTTTACCATATGGTTGACTTTCCATAAAATATTCAGAATTGTTTGATTTACCACCATATTCGAGATCCATTATATTTCCAGGTATTTGTATAAATTTATTGTATGAGGAGAATGTAATATAAATTAATTTTTCCAAACAAGGTGTTTTAGAATTATCACATTTTTTAAAGCATGTTCTATACAAAATAGTTATTTATTAAATTATTATACATAAAACGTATTTATAAATATGGTTTAATACCGATTTTGATGGTTTCGTTTGTAACTATTGGGACATAGAGTAGAAACACACTTATATGATCCAATTGTATTTATGCAAATATTATCAATTCCATTACAGATATCTTTGCTCGAAGAGCATTCATCAATATCTATTGATAATAAAACAATTATATAAATATAAATAAACTTTGAAAAATAATTATTATGTGTATAATTTTTTTGATACCTATGCATTGATCTGATATCATAAAAAAACCAGAAGAACATCCTTTTGTATGAAATTGCAATTCAAACTTTTTATTACTTTTTCTATTATCGATAATAGCCCTTTTTAACGATTCATGATCTAAATCGCTATACTGCAACTTTAAATTGTGTTGTTTATAATTTGAAGAAATTTCAAAATTTTTGCTAGATTTACGTACGTGTTTTATATTTGATTTATATATATTTTCAATATCATCGACATCTTGGATTTTGGCACTGTTCAAAGAATTCGTTTCTGCAGCATGAGAATCAACAGGTTTTACTAAATAAAATGAATATAATATCCAGTTTTATGAAATCAATTTGAATAAAGAAATTTGACTTTAGCACTGTACGAACCTGACATGATACACGTTTTTTGATCTTTTGATAGTGAATAATGCGGTGGACATAAACAATAAAAACTTCCTGGAGTATTTAAACATTCATGTGAACAGTCATGAATATTTTGGGAGCATTCATTTATATCTGAAATGAAAAAAAAAATGCATAAAACATACTAAAAAGTCGTCTGAACTTACCCAACATAACAAAACAATGTAATGTGAAACAGAAAAATATATCGAAAGTATCGAGAGTATCGAAATGTAAGTTTAAGCTCACTGATTGTACAATAATTACCTAAGCATCGTTGTCCGGCATACTTTGATATGTAACCTTTTAAGCAGAAACACCTGTAACTTCCAGGAGTGTTTTCACATATTTGAGTAGAGTGACATTCATTGTTAGGCAAGGCACATTCATTAATATCTGTCGATTTTCCAATTTTATTTAAGTTTAAAAAAAATTATACATATATGCACACTAAAAATATATTGGTCAACAGTGATAGTGATATTAAACACAATAATATCGATATTAAAAATATCAGTATAATACAACAATGACTGTTTTAATATTTTTTTAATCGTATCTCGACTAACCTTACACTTCTCGATCGATTGATTGTTAAGTTATTTTATCATAAATCTATCAATTATATTTACTGCTGTAAAACAGATTATACAGAATTTTAAGAAAAATATCACTAATATTACTGACCAATGTCATTTCATGAATTTAAAAATATTAAACATTCACTATTGACATACAAAAATAATATAAATTGATTTATAACTTTATGAATCTATTTTACCAATGCATTTTTGAATATTCGAATCAAACAGAAATCCTATTTGGCATTGATCTATACTTAATTCTGGAGATTCAATTACTTTGTTAGAAATAGGGTAGACCACATGAAATGAAGAAACTTGCTGCTGAAAATGAAAATTGATATAATATTTATGATTAACGTATTTTTTTTCATTAATATTTTTATTGATCAAGTATATTATCAAGTATATTCTATCACCTCTTCTGAAGAATCGAAATTTTTATTCTCATTGTCAAAATAACAATTAGCCACTTTAACACATTCTTCCATCTAAAAAAAATCAATAAATGCATTCAATATTCAATACATTTTCTTCAATAAATGGTTAAGAAAATAAAATCAATAAAAGTTCACCTGCAAATTTGACCCAGTACATGATTTACCATTGAATTGAGGTTGCGGACTATTGCAAGTTCGGGTTCTCCTTCTGTAGCCTTTATGACATGATGAACAACTGCTCCATTTGCTCCATTGGCTCCATCCACCATCAACTAATCAAAAAATATTGCCGTTCGATTTAATTAATTGAAAATATATTCCTATGTCTATGAATATAATATTGATGTAGCAATTTCATATAATACCAGGGCAACGTGTGCCATCACATGGGATCACTTCCATTGCATTTCCCAAACACCCTGATGATACAGGACATTCTCTTGATCGTGATTTCACACCTTTACCACAAGGAACAGTACAATCGCTCCACGATGACCAAGAAGACCTAATTCAGAATGTATTATTTAGGCTTTTAAAACGTGTATTTGTACAATGAAAAAAAAAAATAACATACCATTCGGAACATTGATTTCCCTGACATGCTATTTCTTTAGTCTTTGAACCTGTACAAGTATCACCACCATATTTTGGTGTAGGATTATTACATTTTCTATATCGTTTTTTAGTTCCGAAACCACAAAGAACTGAACATTTTGTCCATTCAGACCACTCGCTCCAACCTCCATGAACCTTAGAAAATATTTTTTGTGATGATTTGATGCATTTATTATTTATAATTATAATATTTTATATGGACGCACTTTGCATGGAACTATTTGGCATGCTCGCTTTTCTGTTGCATTTCCTACACAAGTACTTTTATGTATTAAAACATTTGTTAAGGATTCGTAATTTTTTTCTTTCTTTAATTCCATTTTTTTGTTAGAATCAGTCAAATTTTTGTCAGATAAACTATTTATTTTAATGTCATAAAATTCATCAATCAATTCTAAATCGCTGAAAGAGTGACATTTTCGTGTTCTTTCTTCATGACCTATTCCACAAACAGAACTACATGAACTCCAATTGCCCCACATGCCCCATTCAGCAGGAACTGAAAGATAATATATTTCATTATTATAAATTCAAATGTACGTATATATTAATAATTTGATAAATTTCAACTGTAATGAATATTTGGACCGATAAATGTATAAGGTTTTAATTTTCACCTAGAATTTTGACATTGAATTCTTTATCTATTACGCCAAGTGTGTTTTCTGCTTTACATGTATATATTCCACCATCATTCATTGTTGCATCCATCATATTGAAGTATTTACCATTGAATGAAATATGTAATTTGTCGTTGTGTCTAGTGGTATCAATGGGATATCCATCCTTAAAATTGTATAAATTTTTATGTTGAAAACGTATTCACATTGATTCACATCGATATTAATAAATTTCAAACAAAAATCTGCATGTTTAGTACCAAAACAAATTACCTTATACCATAAAATTGTTGGTTCTGGAAAACCATCTACATTACAAAATAATTGGAAACTTCTTCTTATTTTTGTAGATATTATACCATCATTGTTAATATTCATTTTTTTTTCATTCAATGGTAATAATCTAGGGGGTGTAAATACTTCCAAGGAATACAAAATTTCTGCCATTCCTACTGAATTTGTTATTATACAAGAATAATTTCCATTATCAAATATGGTGACATTATGAATTACCTGAAAAAAATCAACACTGATGATCAACAAAATAATTTTTCCTATACTTTGGACATTTTTCAATTAAAAATAAAAATAATATAGGATTCAAAATACAAAATAAAAACTATAGAATATTTTGACTTAAATTGTCAGTATGTGAGCTCACAAGAAAACTTTAATATTTAATTTTCCATTCACGAAAATTATGTCAGTGAAGAAATCCTACAATTAGAGTAAAAATTGTAAGAACACTTTCAAAACCCCAATTTTGTAACCTAACTACTTTAATTTTGTTTCTTTTCTATGTAAAATTTAAAGCGTTTTAATTTTTTTACCATTGTATTATTATTATCTTTAAATTTTATATGAACATGATCATCCTGCATTTCAAAATATGGGTGTTTAAGCCATTTAATAGTTGGTTTAGGATTGGCAGTTGTTGGGCATTCTAAAACTACATCTTGTCCTGATTTAGCTGATAATAAAAAGCTTGCATCCTGTTGCTGAATCACTATCGGTGGAGCTTTTAAGAAATAAGGTAAGTATTTCATTATTCTCAAAATCTATATTTGCATTTAACATATAAAAATAGAATAAAACGAATCATTGATATTTACCTAATACATCTAAAAAGAATTTTTTTTTATCTGTACCAACTGCATTTCTAGCTTCACAAGTATAATTGCCGTGATGATTTTTTAATACATTTTTTATGTGTAAAACTTGTCCATACTCTTCAGTAACAACATTTGAATCATAAAATCCCATATAATTATTATCCTTGAACCAATACATATCAGGGATTGGGTTACCGTCTGAACGACAATTTAATTTTATTGATTGATCTTCAAGAATGGGTATATTTATAATATTTGCATTATTTTCCGTAATAAATTCATTATTATCATTTGAAATCTTCGGCGGAACTTCAACATTCAATATTATTATATTTCAATTTTTTTAATAAAAAATCTTGACTGATGTAAAATAAACTCACTGAAAACATCTATAACAAAATCCATTTCATCAGAACCTACTTTATTTCGTACCATACAAGTATATGTGCCAGAATCAGAAAATATCAAATCGTCAATAATTAACTCCGGTGTTTTGTATATTTTACCATTTTTTATCCACATAATTGTAACTGGGTCACTTCCTGTAAAATCACATTCAATTCTTATATGTAAATGTTCCTACAAGAAAATAAAAATATTTCAATAAGTACAATTAATATCGATGAATATAAATAAATATTATACTATAATATATAATACTTTCAAAATTGTGGCATTTATAAGCTCGGAAGTAGCACTGTTATAAAATTGAATTTTGTTTATTCTTGGTGGTTCAAGTACAGTTATATTGAATTGTTTTGATGCATAACCAACATCATTTGTCGCTTCACAACTGTGAATCCCTGTTGAGCTCATAGATATGTTATGAGATTTTAGTACATTACCATTTCCAACTTTAATCCAGTCGGGAGCATGTCTATAAGAAACAAACAAGTTTTTGTATTTATTAATAAAATTTCCAATAAATATCCAAAAATTATCAAAGTTACATTATGTTCCATTTTATTTTAGGTTTCGGAACACCGTTTGCGAAGCATTCCATTTTTGCTGGCCTATTTACTCTTTTGGTAATATTGTTAAATTTAAGGCCCTCTATTTTTGGTGGTCCTTTCACAAGTTTAAAAAAAAAGTTTGAATATACATTCATATATGTATTCTTTACAATATATTCACATGTAAATATTATATTTATTGTAATTCTCACCGAAAACTTGAACAAAAAATCTTTTTTCAACTTGTCCTAATAAATTTGATGCACTACATGTATATTCTCCTGCATGATGATATTTTATATATTTTTTCTTTAGTGTTGGTAATGATTCTCCAATGTCTTCATTATCTTTCATCCATTGAATCTTTTGAAATTTCAAGTATATATAATATTTATTCTAGTAATTACCTATTGAAACATTAATATATTTATACTTACATCCGCTGGTGGATTAGCATCCGTATCACAATTTAATTCCAAAGGATCTCCCTCTAATAAACGGAATTGATTATCATTATTATCATTATCGTTAAAAGCAGGTGGCCATTGAACTAATAAATTCAATATTCCTAAAGCTTCTCCGGCTGTATTATTAGCAAAGCATGAATAATTAGCTGCATCTTTGCGACTAACATTATCAATCTTTAAGTCAGAATTATTTGAGTTTTCTTCAATAATTTCAGAATCCTATGGAATTTGAATTAATTTGTAAATATAAATTCAGACCATGAAACCATTAATATTAAAATTTTAACAGAATCTTTTTCATGTTTATTTATAATGTTTATCAAACAAGAAATTAACGAGATAACCTCTATATTTACGCATTGACTTTTGTTTGTCAGTCAACATAATAGATTCAGTTCAATCTGTACGCAAGTCAAACATATTTAGAAAAATTATGAAGCTTTATTTTATATTTATCATTTTTGTGTTTCTGCTATACGATTTTGGAAATTCTATAGAAGGACTGAATTTCAATAAATTTGTTGAAGGTGTGTATGCATTATCGGTATCGGTACGAGGTTGGCTCTTGGATAAGGTAGATCCCCCAATATTTGATGAGGGGAGGAAACCTTTTTTTAAAGCGGATACACAACCGGTCGATATTGATGATGATGATGATGTGTATATTACATATTGAAGAAAGAAGTTTATTTTTATTTTTATAACTAACTATGTGTTTTTCTTTTAGACAATTTAGTTCGGAAATATCGTGCTGCAGAAGAACGACCATGCAATCCTGCATTTTGCGATAATTTTTGTAAGAAGAAATACAAAAACTCCGATGGAAAATGTGATCAAACAGGATGTGTTTGTATACGACACTAACTTATTTTGTTGACGAAACATACAAATTTTATTCAATTGAATACAATATTACTTAAATTTGACTGATTCATTTATTTGAAATTAACCCATTACTAAATACTTAATTTTCCAAATCGGGAATTCATGAATATTCTGTTATTTTTTTCATTTTAAAATTACCTGCATGATTTACAAATAATATTTAAAAATAGCATTAAATCAATCAATATAAAAAGATGAATACCTTGAACCAGATTATATGTGGCAAAACAACCATAGGTTTCAAAGGACATTTCAAAATTATTTTAGAACCTTCATTAGCAACTACAACATTTTCATCATTTTCAAATTCGACTTTTGGAGGAGCTGCAAAATCGAAAAATAAACTTAAATAGCGAAAACATACACACATTTGAACATAATTATCAACAAAAATTCAATTGATAATGGGTATATGAATTTCATATTTTCATCTCTAATTGAAAAAAAAGTTAAATCAGAATTAAATCGTTGATTTACATTCAACATTATAAGACGAAAATTTAAGTTACCGATTATTTGTAAAGTGTAGTTAATTTTAATAATTCCTTCTGAATTGGTGGCTTGGCATGTGTACACACCACTCATATCTTCTACAAGGTATTTTAAAACCAACGTGTTGTCCATTTCAATACGACTGTGATGATCTGTAAAAAAATATGAGTATACTATAAAACTATTGCTGACTAATCATTTCATATGAAAAATATTGACATTTTGTAAATATCTCACTATTAATAATTATTTCATTATCCTTGTACCATATTATATATGGAGGAGGATTTCCACTTGCTTGACAAGGAATCCGATATTCATGGTCTCCTTTTAATAACTTGATGACATCCGAAGAAATGTTAGATAATAAAAATACAGGTGGTTCTTAAAATTAGATAACATTATTTATATATTTTTAAAGCAGTGTATTTTCTTAATTGGAAAATTTCAAAATGATTACCGTTTAGAATAATTTGAAAATTTTTTTGTGATAAACCCGCAACGTTTTCTGCAGTGCAAAGGTAATTTCCTGATGTTTCACTAGAAATCTCAATGATTTGGAAATATCCATATTTATCAAATCTATCGAAAAAATTTATGATTGTATTATTGGTATTAATATCTAGGAGATTATGTTCAGGTATATTTGAGAAAAAAAAATACACTATGTTTGTTGAATTTTTTAGTAGAATTTCATTGTTTTTACTCCACTTAATTTGAGGCTCGGGAAAACCTATAGCATTACATTTTAATATAATATTGGATTTATGAGTCGTTTTCATTACCTCATGATTTTCTGGATATATTGATGGTGGAACTAAGAAAAATAAATGGTTTTGATTAGTATCATAAGTTATTTATACTCAAATCAATAAATTTTGCTGTTCAAATCGTCAGGAATGTATATCTAACAATTTAAATTCTTAACTTTTTAAAGAAGTTAATAAAATAAAAACTCATATATGTACATAATAATTTGAGAAGCCAAGGTATGTAAAACATATAATTGCCGACAATTATATTTAATCTTTTTTTAATCATAATTAATTGTTATTATCATTCAATAACTCATACCAAATATAATAACGAAATATGTGCGACTGGTTTTTCCAACATGATTTACAGCTTCACATTGATAATATCCAGATTCAGTTAAATTCGCTATGAATCTTAATTAAAAAAAAAAAACAGTCAATAAGAGTAAAATTATAATTATTTTTAATAAAAGATTACATTACCTGAGACTATTTTCAGAATCAATTTGTTTGTGTTGAGATGAAATAATCTCTACATCATTAAATGACCATTTAACTTCTGGATATGGAACACCATAAACATGGCATGGCAGAAAAATTAATTTCCCCTCTATGAACTCAACAACAGTTGATCCTTCAGGATTCAATATGATCGGTTTCACTGTGAATTTAAATGTTAATATTGAATTATTTTGAAAAATAGAAACAAATCAAACAGTTTTGATGGTTAGCAGGAAATTACAAATGTAGAAATAAGAGACAAGTTATGCTACAAGCATGAATCGAAATGACAATTTTTTTTATGTATTATACAAACCAAAAACAAACAAATTAAAAGTTTTTTGTAAATGTCCCAAATAGTTGCTGGCAATGCATGTGTAAACTCCTGTGTCTGATTCTTGAGTTTTAGAAAGTACAAGAATATTATTTTCATTTGTATAGCTATAAACAAATTGAGAATTTAAACTAATGTTAATTTTGACTTATCCACATTAGAAATAAATTAAATTATACGTTGTGTTTGTAAAATGTATAGGAAAACCATTTTTGGTCCAAGTAACAAAAGGTTTTGGATTTCCAGTAACATCACAAGAAAATTCAATAGGATTTCCAGAAGTCACGTTTATGTTAATGTCCTGTTCTGAATATTCAATAAATTTCGGAGGTCCTAAAATTTTAAATTTTTTTTTTTAATTTTATATTTAATTCTATTCATGTACAAACTTACGATTAATTATAATATTAAATTCGTGCTTATCTTCCCCTAAAAGATTTTTGGCAATGCAAACATAATTTCCTTCATGCTCTTCTGTCGCATAATCAATTTCAAGTGTATTTTCGGAAATTTTACTATTGTAGGTGCCACCATTTAACACAAAATTATTCTTTAACCAATGTATGTCAGGTTTCGGTTCACCAACTAAAATACTATATAATAATAATTCAAGTAAACTTTTTTAAAGTACATACGCTTGAATATTGAATAATATCGTTTTTCTAATTAACAATAAAAAAATTAATAATCATGGCAGAAGATTGTTGTTTTGAGTGTGGAGAAACCTTATCACGCTCTTTTTTATATGAATATCAGTTAATGATATTTGCACATTATTGAAAACTAGTTATTGAATAAATATATATTTTCAATTTGTTCAAAAGACAAATATATGATTAGTATTATAATATGCAGAAAATATATAAATTACCGACAGTGAATCACCAATTTTTCACCTTCTTTTGCTACTATTTTGCTGCTAGTTTTTTCTATTTCAGGTGTAACTGAAAATTGATTTTGCAATGAAAAATTTGACTTATATTAATATCAAAAAAATTAAGACATTTTTTTATAAAAATATATTATTACACAATCCAGTAATCTGAATATTTAACGACTCAGTAACTTCACCGTATTCGTTTTTCGCTTTACAAGTATAATTTCCTTCATTTTCTATTTTAGCATCTACGATTTTATGTTCGAAGTCATTATGAGTATCTATCTGATCACCATTGTGATACCAAAATATTTCTGGCTTAGGAACCCCAAAAGTTTTACAGGTCAAGTTAATATCTCCGTGAATATTCACATTTTGATCTGAATAAAAAAAACTTAGAAATTTCATCAAATGTTTTAAGTAGAAAAAAAGGAAATATCTTACTACCAATTAAATGCTCAAGAAATTTTGGTTTGCTCCAAACATTAAGTGTGATTGTGCTTTCACTGTTTCCTATCTCATTATGAGCATGACAGATGTATATTCCTTCATGTTCTATGCTTACGTTTAAAATAGTCAGAGAAATATCATTGATCTTTAACAAGGAGTAAAATATGACAAAACAGTATGAAAGCCATTCAGATATATACATATATACATACATATATACATACATACATACATACACATAT